>CAUJNA010000269.1:820037-870037 GCA_963377175.1 Effrenium voratum
GAACCAGTCGCTCGGCTCGCATTTCTTGCTGCGCTTCTTTTGGCCGACGTCCGCAGACTCCGCCAGCTGCTGAAGGAGACGGGCAGCGCGGGCACGCGCTGGCAAGGATTCATTCCCCCAATGGCGGCAGGTTTCACACTGATTGGATCAGTTTTTACAAAGGACCGCAAACTGCTCTTCGCTTCCCTCCAGAAAGTAGCAGCACATCTTCGGCTTGCCAACCCCTTGGGTGTGATTTCCCCCTGCACCATCGTCCAGGCCAGCTGTCACGTCACTTTGGACGCCTTCCTTGAGCTTGCCTTACGAGACTCGAGCAACCGGCTTCCCTCATCCTCCTCCCTGCATTTTGTTTCGAAAAAAGAAATAAACATGTTTCCCCATTGAAGACCGACCCACCTCCCTGCCCCTTCCGCGAGAGCTTCGGCTGGGCCCTCAAATGGGTCACGCTGGACTCACCCGGATGGTCGGGATCGGCTCGGACACCTCGTTTCGCGCCTGGAAGAGGCGACGTTGAGCCAAGATCTTCCGTTTTCCCCTGGTGATGCAAATGGATTCTTGTACATGGAATCACTGGTTGGTGGGTTTGAATATGAAGCTCGGAAAATTGGGGACATATTGAATGAGCTGTGTTGTTCGCTGATATGCTGTATCTAGCAAATTGACAGGTTTGAGCCCTGCCCTGGCTTGCTTTTGCACGGGTGGAGGGTGGCCTAGATTTGGACTTGGGGCTGTTTTGGGACTGGTTGGGGATAGGTTCAGGGCTTGCGTTGGGATTGGTTAAGCGACTGGCTTTCGGATTGGTTTAGGGGGATTGGTGTAGGGATTGATGTAGGAACTGGCTTAGGGTGGGTTCAGGGCTAGGGGTAGGTTTCGAATGGACTAGGGTTGGCTCAGGGTTGGGTTTAGGGTTCGGGTTAGGGTGGGATACGGGTTGGTCCAGGATGGTTCAGGGTTTTTCAAGGCGGGTGAACGAATTGCTCAGGGTTGCGTTAGGGTAGTGTGAGGATTGGCCCAACGCACTGAAACACCAACGCCAGATCAAGCCAAACCAAACAAAGACCACGCAAGGGTAGAACACACATCTATCCGGCAGCAACTCGTGCAAACACACGTTTCCAATTCAATAACTGCCAATTATACGCGGGGTTGAGCCATGAACCAAATTGAGGTGTTTCTCAAAGTTAGGCTGGCCATCCAAATGATAAGTATCCTTTTGGTTTGCCTTTGAACCCGCCCCGCGGGGGGGGGGGGTCTGGACGACACATACTGTGGATGGACGAAATCCTGCACCACCTAAGAAACCCTGGAATGATGATGCAATGTAAATACCAACAAACCATAGTTTGCCATGGTTTCTTAGGAACCCATGGTTTGTTGGAAACTGTTGTTGGAAAATCACAGGGGAATCCTCAGATTCACCCGGGTTTCCTAGGTGCGAATTGGATTTCGTCCATCCACAGTATCTTCAGCAGCCTCCATCTTCCACCTGCAGCGTTCCAGGCAGAGGTAGTGGCAGCAGCCCAGGAGCGCCTCGGATCACAAGCCTAGTCTCGCAGATCGCAGGCAAGCCGATGGGACGCTAACCCACTGGGTCCTCCAGATTTGAGAGGTTGAATTTGTTGGTACCCGATGTGTTTTTTTCTTCTTTCTCTTTTCTGTAGAATATTTTAGTAGGGGAACCGAATCTCCCCCAAAAAAGAAATGGTAAAAGGGCAGGCACTACTGGGGAACCTAGAATTATGTAAAACCTGGTAGTTGTTCCAAAGCTGAATTAAGAATTGGACCTCCAAGAAAAGGACCTCGACGCTTGGTGGTTCGCCCCCCGGGGCTGGAAGGGGCGGACCAGCTCCTGTCTGGTGAAAAGCAGGAGGGCATCGGCTTGATTGCATCTGATCCGCGTGCTGCCTCCCCTATTTCGTGGTGCGGCCCTCTTAGGTCAAGCCCTGACGCCTGCTCTATAGGGGGCATCCGATATCGTCAGACGCAGCCCTTGTAGAGCAAGGGGTTTCAAGCGCTCGCCCGAGCTACATGGTGCATCCGATGTCGGGCGCAGCGCTTTGTAAAGCAAACGCTAGTGGTGATGCAGTGCTCACGACTTGTTCTGAGACACATGTCTAGAACCTCATGGCTCAGGGTTTTGGCTCATGGCAAATCTGGAGTCGGCTGCAAAATGGTTAGGCAATTTCAATTCACTGCGCAGGTGTCTTGCCCAGGACTCCAACTGCTGACGGCAACACTCCACATCAATTCTTCGACACAAACTAGGCTCAGGTGCTTCCACATGCGTGAGTGGGTAAGCAGGGCGTACATCTGCTTGTCAGATCTTAGGCCAGGTTTTCAGCCTGAAGGCCCCTTCGCTGATTCAGCCAAGGTAACCTTCACTCGTTTCAAGCTTCAAGTTGGGTCACGCGTTTGACTTCAGGGCATCGGTCTCCGTGAGACCTGGTCAACTTGGGATGTCAAACATGCCATCCGCTCCATGTGTTGGGATGCCGCGGGTGAATGCAAAGCGCTTTGGGTGGAAGGGCATCATGTAGCCTGGTCTTTGGAATTACAGCACACTGAACTTGCGGAACATTCAGTGCTGGTCAATCTTGGTCGCCTTGGTGTACCTTCCTGTAATGACAAGCTGACACTGGTGAACTTTGCTAGCCAATTCCCGGATCTTCTGCCATCCATATCCTGAAAGAGAAAGAGAGGCAAAGAGGAAAATCCCAGGGTGGCCCATGCAGCCCAGGAGGCCATGACAATGAAAACGTAGAAGGACAGTGTGTAGTCACCGCTCCGTGCCCGCAACTTGCCTTGAAGGCAGCAGGAACCAAGCTTGGCATAGAACTGGTTTAAGCTCATCATATTGCATTGTACCGGTCAAACCCCAAGTCAGAAAGGAAGCCCTACTTGACGTCCCTCACAACTACTTGGGCATTACCGTCTTTCGTCTTGTAGCGGACGCACCCTCGATTGCCAAATTTATTCATCTAGAGCCCTTGATCAATTCTCAAGGTCTTAAGGTCAAACCACTTGATAGAAGCAATCTCAGATTCCCCGTCCAACTCATGCCTTTCAGACTGAAAAGCTACACATCAAAAATTGTTGACATGCCCAGCTACGAAGATCCGTCCCATCCTCTGGAACGAGATGTATTCGAACTAGCACGTGCTGCACGGTGGATTCCTCCCGACGGCCCGCTTGGCGCGGTCCCCCGGTTCTTTTCATCACGCGCCAAGATGCCTGTAACCAGAGTGCCCAGAAAGCCTCCGATCATCTGGAAGGTCATGAAGAAACTCTGCAGCTTGCTGTACTCCGGCATTCTGCCGAACATCTTCGCCTTGCAAAAAAAAGGCGACAAGTAAGCATAACAAAATTCGAAGCGCACGGCCACAGGGAAAAACAAACCTGCTTGGAAGAGTAAAACACAAACCATGAGGAAGTGGTGAAGTCTCTGAACAGAACTCTTCGTTTGCCCTGATCACCCTTTGCACAGATCCTTAAACCACAGTCTAGAGGTGGCAAAGTGGGCGGCTTGCTTAACTGACTCAACCGCAACCTGCATGGAAGTGGGTGTTGTGCGACGAGCTCACAAAACGAGCCGATGTGAAGCTGAAGGTGCTGTTTTGGGGTACCAAATACCTTTGATCAGGTTGGTGAAGTATGATTCTTCCACTGGGATGTGACGTTAAAGCCCAGGAAGTGGCTTATGGCTTTTGTGCGGCAGGCGCCGACTTGGCTCAGACTTCCGTGCTCCTCCCTCGTGGCTTTTTTGGGGTGTGGATCCAGAAAGTTCGCTGGTGGTTTCCATGCCGCGAATGAACCCTCGGTTGCAAAAACTGCTCCCCTGCTAAAAGTTTTTAACTTTTGGTGGTTTAATTCGGAAAACCCATGAGTTGGCAAAAAGTTAAAGTCCTTACATCCAATTCAAAATGCAACAAAGAACCAGTGGTTGAACCCCCAGACTCGTTGCTTGGCTGACTGCTGGAGCCAGGCTGCGAAGACCCATGAAGGTCCTGTTGGGCATTCCTCATTTCTGGCTTGGGACATATTTTAGTCCGATGTGGCAAGCCAGGAAACTACAGTGGTCTAAGGATGCAAGTACATCCTGCGGTATTGTCTCGCTTGACTTCCATCCGTAGCTTCTACGTTTTGTTTTTTCAATGCACAAAGAGCCCCGAAAGGAGGCTGGTGCCCCCTATTTGGCTCAGCCCCTTTTGCGTGAGAAAGCACTGGATCTGGGCCACCCACCGCCCCCTAAGCATTGGGGGCTGACCTTCACACGGGACCGTTGCGGGAAGCCTACCACACGGGACAAGTTAATTACCCATGGTCAACTTGGAGGGCCTGGCCGGGATGAATTTTCAATCCAGTAGACTTTACCCAAATGGTTGGTAGGTTGGTTGGATGGCTGAATATGTTTATCACCCCCCAAAACCAAACCATACCAACGAAAACCAAGAAAATCGTAACAATAACTACTAACAAATACCCATAGTCAAATTGGGGGTCTGGCCCCCTTAATCCCATCAAAGCGATAAGACCAACTTGGCGAGGGAATGAAATTTTCGGGGGGGTCTTAAAGCAAGCCACCAGTTGGATGAGGAATGACTTTGGGGGTCTTAAAGGAAACCACCAGTTGGATGGTTTATCTCCGGCTCATTCCCTCGACTCATTCCCTCAGTACCAACACAGACACACACACACAAGTTGTTGCCGTGCTTTTTTATTTGGCCACCTAAAGGTCGCGCACTCAGTGCTCAGAGACCCGGATTCCTTCGTTCCCTGCACCTCTCCCAAGCCAAAGCGAGACACGGCTTTGGAGCACACCAAGTTGAAGCACATGCCCTGAGCCAAGCCCAAGACCACCACGAAGCCCAACCTCGCGAAAAAAGGCGACGGCGAAGGCGTCTTCCCTTTGCAGCTGGCTTTGAAGGGACACCAAAAGGAACACCACCTGCCACCAAGCTTTGTGTTTTTTCTGTTTTGTTGTTTCTCTCTTTTCCTTTGGGGGGGAGGAGAGGTACCCCGAGTTTTAGAAATGTCCTATGATTCACCAACTGAAATCCGGGAATCCATGAGGATCTTGTGATCTCGTTTGACGGAGCTCGGCATTGGTTTGTCTCAAGTGACTCAATGTGGGCCATGGCAATCGTTCCCTTCGGAACCCTCATGGCCTAAAATCCCTGAGAGTCCGTGACCATCCATGGTATGATTGGTTTTGCTTGGTTGGCCCTGCTGGTTTGGTGTTGTTTGGTGTTGTTTGGTGGGTTTGTGTGTTCTTTGTTCTGCTTGGTTCGGTCTGTATCTTTCGTGTTGTTGGCGTTTTGCTTTTGTGGGTGTGCGCTTTGTTTGGTTGATTTGGCTGGCTTTGAGCTGAGCTGTGAGGAAAGAGTAGCCTCTTGTTGATTTGCGCCAGCTTAAAATGTCAAATGCCACCTGTTCAACAGTCGGACCCCAGGTGATTAGTTGCCTCGTGGTTTCTTGGTGAAACCATCTACACCATCCAACCCAAAACGCCCGCAAACACATTGACATGTCAGTGGCTAAATCATGACACACGGCTTAAGTTTGTAATCCTACGATCATGAAGCAACCTAGTTTAGTATCCCACAACCTCATTCTAACTATTTCCGGCCCATATAGCAACCTTTGAAAGACCAAAATGATT
The DNA here is from genome assembly GCA_963377175.1 of Effrenium voratum. Lineage (NCBI taxonomy): Eukaryota > Dinophyceae > Suessiales > Symbiodiniaceae > Effrenium > Effrenium voratum. Next base: position 825,697 of record CAUJNA010000269.1, read on the forward strand.
TGCCCTTCAAAATGACCACCACAAAGATACCCTGAAAAGCAATTGAGTGACAAGTAGTGCCCTGGGCCGTTGGGAGCGTGGTGGCTTTGTGGTTAGGGACGGTTTCCCATTTATCCTCTACAAAAGCCAGGGCTCACATCCGAATTCAAACCACCAATCCAAGCCACCTACGGCTTACTGGAATAGTGAAAGGAACAGCAAAGGACGCCTCACATAAAGGTCATCTCTGCAACCCACATCCGGGGGGAACCAAAAGCAAACCAAATATGTGCGAAGCTGCGTGACCCAAACAGGGCCTGGGCACAAGCCGGAGCCTGGATCAAAATACAACACTCCCCTTGTGGTTTCGCTCAGTAATCGCAAATGGGTTGCACCTTCGGCAAACTCCTTTGGGTTTTGTAGCCAGGAACCCCGGCCAGCACATGCAGGGCATACTAAAGGTCCAGAGCATTCTAAAGCAAACCGGGGCAGCACAAATGAACATGTAACCATGAGAATCAAAGGAAAACTGGAGTTCAGTTCGGGGTATGCCTCTCAAATAGGGACTTGAACTTGCACCCCAATGGTGGTTTTCCATTTGGAGCTGCCTTGAAAGCGAGGAAACCGAGCCTCCAAGAAACACACACCTGACGGTCTCGGTGGATTTTTCGGTTTTTCGAGTCGCAGCTGGCCCCAGTTGTGCGTCAGCGTTCGTCCGCCGGACGTCAGATCCAAGGGCATCAACGTGGCCGAGAGCAGAAGGAGACACCCCAGCAACCCCGCCAGGCTCTGGAACTCGCTGTCCTCCGAATCGTCACGTGTATCCACCGCACCAACAAAAAAGAAGGACATGTCCCCAAAGCTGCGTGAGAATTGTGTGGGTGTGATTCTGTTTTGGAGCTTGCCCTAGCTTTTTTCCGAATCTCAGCTTCAGTCTATTTGGTGGCATGGAGCCCGGTGGTTTGGTGGCGAGGGATGGTTTCCCATTTACCTCTACAAGAACCAGAGGTTCAACTCCAAATCGAAAAACCACCAATTGGGGGCTTTTTGGTGAATCGTCAACACCTGAATCCTCGGCACCAACAAAAAAGACATGTCCCCGAAGCTGCGATTCGGAATGTGGCTGTGATTCCGTGCTTGGGCTTGCCCTGTTTTTGTTGGCCAAACTTATGATAGAGGTGCTCAACGCATAGTTATTTGGTCAGAAAATGGAAGAATGAAAGATCAAAGGACCCCTGGCGGTTTGGTCATTGTTTTGCAGTTCAGAGCAACCCTAAATGAGTTGCAATCAACACCTAGGACTAACAAACATCTACCCAAAGCCATGTGAAGATGGAACCCAGCTCTCGTGTCATGGCATGGTTCACGAAAGACCGTCGCTTATTTGTCGCTTTTTCCTTCCATCCCGTGAGCAAAACGACCCCGCACAAACACCACTCAGCATGACACCACAATAACAAAACTCACTGCCAGGATTAAGGATGGGCCCTATTGTTTTAACGTCAAACACTCAAAGGAGAGGGAAACACAGTTTTGTCAACAACGGGGGAACCCGGGACCTTAAAAGGAACGAACCCCTCCGTGACTGCGACCTCTCCCTTAACCTTGGGGCTAGCGCGGTGCAACGCGCTGTTTTCAGCACTTGAGCCAAAGCAGTGATTGGATCATGCTTTGGCAATGACTTGAATGTACAACATGCAACTGACTACATGAGAACCTACCTCATGTACCTCTGGGCCATAAATGTCATCGTGATAATTGACTCCCCCCTCATTGACGGCACTGAGGGAGTGTCTTGGGCGCATTACCACGCCAACTTGAAGTCAAGTTTACATCACAACGACTGACACAAGTGAATCAAGCATCACCCAGGCACTTTGCACACTTTTGGAAATTTTTGCGGACATGCTGCAGCGCACTAGGCAGCTGCTTTAGCGGCTCTACTTTCACGAACGTCTTCAAGCTTCTCTGGAAGGTCAACACGAATGCCGAGCAACCGGATGGCATGGTCCCACTTGTTGGGTGGAAGTGCTTTCGTGAAGATGTCCGCTGACTGCATGTCGGTTTGGACGTATTCTATCGAGATGTGTTCGCTTTCAAGCTGCTCTGCGATGCACGCGAGGTTCACCTTGTGCGTTCGCTGGACACAGCGTAGCTTGGATGAGAAACCTTTTCTCGCTACGAGGATAGTCGCCTGATTGTCCTCGTGGATCTTGAGATGGAATGGTCGGTCCAAGATCAGCTCCCACAAGCTAAGCGCAGGGAGCGCCTCCTGATAAAGGGAGTATGCGAGAGATACAATCTCCGCCTCGGTCGTTGATCGGGAGACCGATGTCTGCCTTTTGGACACCCACGCAAGCGGAAAATGCGTGTGCGGACCACTCAAAATCAAGAATCCTCCGGACGTGGATTTTGCATCTCGCTCTCCAGCGAAATCGGCGTCCACATAAAGAGACAGATGCAAATCCTCAGTCGAATCTTGAACTGTGCCTACTAGCGTGCTGTTGACCCTGCTGTTTATGTAGCAAACAAGCCTATGTAGCTGCTTATCGCAGTTTCTAGACCATTTTTGAACAAATGAGGCAAGGTCGCCAATGGGCTTGACCAGGTCTGGGCGTGCCAAACGGCCGAGCCATAAGGCTTTCATCAACACGCGGCAAGCGGCGAAGCCGAGCTCACCCTCCAAGGCGTCATCTGCAGGATCAAAAGATCCAGCGGGACAGAATGGAGTGGTGGCATCACGCAACTTTTCACTTTTTAGCTGTGCAACCTCAAGATATAATGCCACCGTTTGACGGGCATAATCCCGCATGTCGAACGCCATGCCCCCTTTCAATCTGCCCATTGCGGCATTAAGATCGGGTTCAGTTGGGTCCTTTGGAGCATCTATCAAAAGGTGGTTCCTGCCTAGCACCCGATATATGTCTTCTGGGGGTTCTATATCAACCAGTCTTGTTAACTTTTCCCAGAAGTCTTTATGAAGGTGGCTGGGGCCGGCCAACGTCAAGTCGTCGACGTATGTCGAGAGAAGTAACCCGGACTCCTTGAACCAGAAGTTTCCAGGAAACTCTGCGACCTCACGCCCTCCAAGTTCACTAATGAAACCTTTGAGGTGTGCCTCCCAGAGTCCGCCAGCGTCAGGATGCCCATAAAGAGCTTTAACGAGCAAAACCACAGGTTTCACGAAACGCTCGCGCCACCACCTTGGCCGGAGCTCAGGCGGGAGTGTGATCCAAGTTTGGTACTTGGACTTCAGCAGTGCTTGCACATAAGCCTTTATAGCGTCCGCTGTTGTGGTGGAATTCCCTGGCAGGGATCCATAAGCGAGACAGTTATTAAGACCTTGTACGCTCGTGGGATTTGCTCCCAACTCTTGGTAGACAGCTGCTGCGCCATGTTCGTCTTTCGCACAGTCTCCGCGATACACAATCCTACCTTTCATCTTCTGAAGGTGTTTCGCGAGTTCGGCGAACTTGACGGATGCTAGCGACATCAACTGCCCGAAATGGACTTTTATACTGGATCGTCGCGCCTCAGCAGCGACTTGATCATATTCTCGGACTGAATTTAGATCCCAAGCACCGGCTTTCTCCAGGCCTGTGGCTTCAAGTCGAACGGCTTCAAGAGCTTCCGGGGAAGCCAACATTTCGGCACGTGACAAGAGTCTGGTCACCATTGCGGTGATCTCAGGATCCTTCTTCTCTTTGACTTGTCCTAGGGAATGTGCGATGAGATTTTCAACATCAAGAACTTGTTCAAGGATGTTGTGACACTTTTCATCGGACTCAACAGCAACACCTATATCTTCCAAACCAGAGAGAGGGGATATGTGCTTCAACTGCTGTTCACGTTCCCGGTGATCGAGAGGCAATGGCACTTGGACAGGCATCGCAGGCACAACGGGTTGAACTGTCGGATACAGCGCACGGGCAACTGTGAGACACATGCCTTCGGGGTAGAAAGCGGTCTTTGCGGTCTTGTTACCTGCTGCAAGCGAATGCTTATACCCTTTTTCGTGCGGACACTTGAATGCACCTAGTGCGGATGCGAGTGTGCTATTGCTGGTCATGACTTTCCATGGCTTCTTGATGGGATAACCATTGCTGTCCTTAAGACCTAGGGCGCAACCATGGAAGGTCGCTGGGGTGAAGACGTGTGCGTATTCTCTAAAGAATGCAGAAACATCATCCCTAGCCCAGCTGTCGCAATCCCTTGGCCATTCAAACGAAACACTACCCCCCTGATGGAGGACAGTCTCTGCGTGACGTCTGAATCTGGAGAACAACTCTCTCGACTCTTTAACCTTTTGCTTCAGTTTCTTTTTGAACTGGCTTCCTAACTTGGCCTTATTAAGGCGTTGCCATGCTGAACCTGATGTACAGGGAATTGCGGCCCAGAGATTGGGTTTATCACAACCTTCAATCTGCGACTGCAACTGGATTTCTCCTTCATCTGTGCTAAGGTCGATAAACTCTTTAGCCAGCCTAACGTGAGGTATGCCAAGACCTTCAAACACGCGACCCATGTTGGACTCTGGTGAACATGCGTATTCGAACATCACAGGCAACTTGTCAGTACGTGCCTGTTTCTTGCGGGCACGATGATTTCCAACCTCAAACTGCTTGCGCTGTGGAGCTTCAACCTCTGCGCTGCATGGCATGCCAAAAATTGGCAATGTGTTCGGACGACCGTTCTTTGACGCTTCGGTGAGAGGTGTCGGCGGTACGGAGTCTAACATCACGGCTGCACCTGTGGTGATAACACAATCGGACTGAATGGGTTTTAACTTGAACACTGTGAACCCGGTCCATGCATCACCAAGTGATCGATTGGGTCGGCTACCAAACCAACCATCGTGGATGTTGTCTGTTTTGCCCCCCTGAAACACGGCACGAGTGGTGCGAGCTGCAGTAAATCTTTCTGGGGAAACGGGGCAATCCTCGACCTCTTTTGGGGTAAAAAGATTCTGCCTTGGCATGATATGGTATCGAACCAAACAGTTGGCATTTTCTTTGAACACCCAAAAATCTTCACCTTGCGATGTAGCGGCTGTCGCTGGCGCGGTATCGAAAAATGAGCCACCGGGTCTTGAGGGAGCGGGCTCCCCAGCTTCGGCTGCATCGAATTCATGCGCAACGTCTTCTGCACTAACTGCGGGCTTAGGATCCTCTCCATGCTCGGATGCGTGGATTGCTCTAGCTAGCTCCTCATCCCCTTCAGTATGAACAATGGGAATGGGTTCCTTAGATTCAGTTTTGGCACGCTTTTTGCAGCTGCTTCAGCTCGATCTGCAGAAACAAGTTCGGAGAACCTCTTCTTGCATTCGGCACTGTGAATCTTGGAATGACCGGTGCATGCACGGCAACCTGGCGTTTCCTTGAACTTGATGATCCTCTCAACAGTTATGTACACGGATTTTGACTTGACAGCGGATGGAGTCGGTGGGGCACCGAAGGGCGCCTCTCGCAGGGGCAAAGGTGGGGGGTCAGACCCTTCCGTCTTGCCACCATGCAATGCTCTATCTGCTGCTGCTGCGATCGGAAAGCTTGGGGTTCCGTCCTCAACGAACAATTCCGGTTCAGGAACATCGTGAACGGAAATGGAACCATCTTTGCGGAAGGCTTCATAGTCCATGACTTTGACCACGTTACGGTACCGCAACCCCGGATCGATCCTCCAACCCAAAAAGAGCGCTGGCGCCATGTTCGGATCGAGAGTGCGCTTGCCAGGAGTCTTGGTTCTGTACCAAACCAATTGCCCGAAACAGCATCTCTTACCTTGGAACTTTTCCTTGGTGAGGGCTTCCCATTGGGTTTTCCCTGGGCTGAATGGAGCAGGCCTGTCAAACGACATGGAGAGACATGCAAATGGGTAACTAAACGTATGCAACGAATAGGGCAACCCTGATTGCAAGTGGATGCTACGGCAGCATTCCTTCTCTTCGCGAATGTCGCGCTCCAGAACGGTGTTGTGTGGCCACCTGTTCGGTAAGCTTGTCTCGGGGACGAGACCGACTTCATGGGCCGCTCCTTCGAGCTCTCCTGCTGCATCCATTTTTACTAGACATGTTGGCGGCGAATCAGTGGCCCGAAGGCCCATGAACTGACGGAAGTTTTTGACATGCGCTTGCGTGTCCCGCCTACTCACAGGGTAGGCAAGCCGAACGCCTGAGAAAACATCACGTACTACATGGTGAGATTTGATTCCTCCGAAACCTACTCCGAGATGTTCATCGCCCATGGCAAGAATCACAGAATCGGTAGCCAACTGTTGAAATGGTGCGGTTGGGACATCGACTTTGTCGTCTGATCTAGCATCCTTTTTGTGCGCTACCCTTGCAGAAGTGGTCTTTGAGATTGAACACACCTTGCAAAACGGGTTCTTAGGGAAATGGGACCTCATGTGCTCAGGAGATTTTGCTTGCTCCTTCAACGCAGTATCATGTGTCGGGTCACCATCCCCGAAGGCGATCAACGGAAGTTCGTCCTCGGGAGCCGGGGCTTCCTCGGCCGCTAGCATGTTCACAGGAACCTGATCTATCTCACCCTCATCTGACGCTTGGCACGAGTCATCGCACAGAGAAACGACATCGTCTTCGGCCGCGCTCATAGCAGCGGCTTCAATCGGCCAGAGGTGAGTTGACGACTCTGCCAACTTGGGTTTTACCACTTCATCAAATTGGGGAACGTATTCCACTACCCTAGATGCATTAATGCGCGCATTGCGGGGCACGTTAATCTTACATCTACTGATGTCCTTTGGGGGCACAAGGTATGGAACGTTTTCACGTGGATCCCAAATGAAAAGGTGTCCTTGATCCATTACGGTCTTGCCGATGGATTGCGCTGGTGGGCAATCACGGAGGACGTACACCTGCTCTTCAGCAGGTATCACTCGGCTGTCCTCGAACCCTAATGAAGTAGTGCCTTGTTGGGCACCACCCCCAGTCGCAAAACCTACGGGTGTGCTGCTCTCGCGCACGCACTTGATCATGTTGCTATTCAAAGCTTGGCGTCCGATCAAGTGTCTCCCTGCGGCAGTATCCCAAAGCCAACTAATGCGATTGTCATCGGAAGCGACGCTTGCCATTGCCGGAATGAGCTGTGCAACAGCTGCACTCGCCTTTGGCGGCGGCGGGGACAACAAACTTTTGGGCTTGAGACCAGTGTACTTGTTGGTATCACTGTGGAGAAATGCACACTGCTTGGCCTTGCACGAATTATAGGCATAAAACATGCAGGGCATCTTGGCTTTCTCCGCCGCGGTCATAGTGGCTGTCTTACTGATGGCCTTAGACCTAGGAGTTAGGTTATCGTTCGAACCGCCCTTACCTTTACCCTTGGGGGCTGGAGCTGCATTAGCTTTAGGAGGAGGCGGCTTTGGAGCTTTAACCTGCGGCGCAGGGGCTGCCGGAGTCTGCTGGTCAGCAGATTTATCCTTCTTGCTCTTCTTGCTTTTCTTGGGCTTGTCTTCGCTGCTTGCTGCGGGCATGGCATTAGAATTATTCCCCTGGGACATAACGGCTGGCTTGATTTGAAGACTTTTGTCAAACTCATCCCTGTTCCGCTTGTCCTGATGGAGCTCCAAGACTAGATCAACCTTGGACCACAACCATTCCGGCTTCCTACGGTGGCTACCGAAAGGGGCTTCCCGTGCCTTTTCTACCTTAGGCTTCAGCGCAGTGCACTTTTCCAGCTCATCCAACAGGTGATCAAACAAGGTTGTTTCCCTGGGTTGTTCTGCCACGGGAATTGCGGTCAGCACGTAAACGTACTTCTCCCGAAAGGCATCCAGGTCAGCAAGGGACGGGCCTGCAAGAGACAACTTTAACAAGTTGCGACCTCCTAAGGTTCCGAGCCTACCTCGTTCTAACTGAAAGTGCTTGAAGATAGCACGCAACATGATTCTCCCTACGGGCATCCCACCTGACGAGATTCTCTCTTGTTCAACCATATTCTGAAACAAGAGCCCGAACTTACCTTTACGGCAGGTTTTAAGGAGCTTTGCGGCTACTTCACGATCTAACCGTGGGAAACGCTTGTCCGCGATGAGTTCTTGCTCAGTGGAGGACATGCATGCTTGGGCCCACTGGTAAACCTCATCTCCGGGGGTCTTCTGGAGTCGACCGGTGGCCATCAAAACTTGGTTGACGAAGCCTCTAGCCTGTCCAGCGTTCTCCGGAGGGGATGGCAACACGAGATCCTTGAGGTCCTTGACGCGAACAACGGATTCCTCATGTGTGGCGTGATCTATGGCGGTCATGCCTACACTGGGATCGGCAGCTTGAGACGGGTCTGCATTGGGGAACTGGCCAGGGCCTCCCCCACCTCCCCCACCACCATTCATGGTGAGGTATGGGCAATCCGTGTCTTCATGGCTGCCGCCGCAAACTCGACATTGTGGGGTATCATCATCTCCATCAGAGTCTGATGATGTGTCGGAGCTTGCTGCCGATGGCGCTTGTGGGGATGACGAGTATAACCCTCCCAACATTGTGATTGGTACTGGCGGAACATGAGTGCCATTGCCAGCTTTCGGCGGAGGCGGCGCCCCAGAAAGGGGCATGGGAGGCACTGGAGGTGGTGCGGCCGGAGGCGGAGGTGGCGGAGCCACTTGATTAGCAACCAATTGGGAAAGCTGCTGAACCATTTCCGCTAAAGCCGTCACTTGCACTCTCACATCGGCTTGATCCCTTGGACCGTCTCTGCCCAACCCGCTAGTCCTTGACGCGCCGGGGGCTGCGTCTCCAACAGAGGACGCTGCTCCTAGCACTGCCGAATGGCCTACGAGATGTTGACTTGTTGTACCCCCACCAGGGTGCCTTGAATCAGCTGGGGCATCGTGACCAAGTCCTGAACTTTGAACAGAACCACACGGAGGGTCGGGGATAGTACTTGTAAAAGCATTCCCTTGCGACGATGCGGCAACACCGGAGGCATCTTGTGAACCTGAAACCTGAGGTGCTCCAACCGGCTGATGGGTTCCTGGGGGAACTGTGCCTTGACTTGGCTTTAGCCGCGTTTGTTTCCGTAGCTGTTTCGGCTATTGATGCGGCTTTTGGCGGGGACTCTTGCATCGGAACAGGGGTCGCACGAGCTTGTTGGGTGAGCTGCGCAACAACACGTTCGAGATCACCAAGTCGTTGATGCATCACAGAATTTTCCTGGGACAATCCACGAATGGTATGCTCTTGACTGGCAATGGTTTGCTCCCTTTGTAGGATTGCCTGTTGAGCCTCTTGAACAATGCGTTGAACCTCTTGCTGAGCGTCCTGTTGAGTGGCATTAACAACCTGTCGTGCGTTCTCGACATGGCCTAAGGCTTCCTGTCGTGTCTGCTCAATGAGTTGCCTAGCCTGAGCCTCACTTTGTTGCGCTGTTTGTACAGCCTGCTGTGCTTGTGAAGCTAGCTGAGCGGCCTGAACCCTAACGTCTGAAACTTCTCTTACAGCCCTTTCCCTGATCCATCCGGCCTCTTGTCTCGCCTGATCGGCGGCCTGCTGTTGGTGCAAGGCGTGATTGGCTGCCTGAGCAGCGAGGTCGGATGCTCGATGAGCTTGCTGCACCGCAGCTCCAGCTATAAATGCCGCAGCGGGTACGTTAGTCATCGGGTCAGGTAATTGCGATCCCTGTGAAGGAAACTGAATGGCTGGGGAAGCTTCGGATGATGTCGGTTCTGACACGATCGGACCACTCGGGGGTGATGATGGTCGTGTTTGGGCTGCTCGTTGAGGTGTGGATGTGCGAACTGTGGACATAACTGCAGGAACCATGGCTAGGTCAGGGTCATCCGGTTCAGAATCCCTATTTGGGGTTGACCTTGAACGGGGTTCTGATGGCGGTGATTGAAGCCATGACACAGCAATGCAACTTTTGCACTCACACGAAGCTAGCTCCACGCGCTTTGAGCAGCGTGTCAAAAGGTGCTACGAGGAGATATCCCTGGATTGGCAGCTGGTTGCGAAACGCTCAAGTGAGCCACTCAAGAAAATACGTTGCGAAACGCTCAAGTGAGCCACTCAAGAAAATACGCCCTGCTGCTTTGCACCTGATGAATTCTGTATTTGTAATTGTACTTGTAGATTGATTGATCCGCACTGCCGCACTATGGTGCTTTATCGAGGGATGTTGCCAAGCTGTATTGAGAATTTGTCTGCAAATCGAATGCCTGTAACTGCAAAATGCTGTACCGCGCAAAGCGACGGTTTTAACGGCTTGCAACAATGGCTATCGAAGTACCCGGCTGGCGGGCAACTGGGATGCAGATCGGTGGAGCTCCTCGAGGTACTGCGATGGATGCAGGCCCCTTGCCGCCGGAATGAATTGTCTGTTCCGGGATTCAATGAACTCACCGAGGTTCTCAAGTGCGTTGGCAAATCCGCCCGGCCCGAAGTGCGGGAAGTTGCGGAACGCCGCGATGCCTGTCTTTTGAGCTTCACGGACAATCGATGCTGTATCGTCAATAAGGGCGTGAACGCCCAGCCCTTGAAGGGCGTCTGCTTTGCCTCCCCTACCCAACCGTTCGTAAACGATTTTTATCGCAGAAAAAGTGAGTCCAGATGTCGTCCGCGCGTGCTCCAGGGCGACCTGGAACTCGCGGCGGCGATACTCGCTTGCAGCCCTGCCCACGAAGGATAGCACTATAAAATTTATAGGTGCGTAGTCCGCTGCAAACTGAACGAGATGTCGGATCACTTCCGGGTTGAGGTGGGGTCCCTGCTGCCCAACGTCAAGAATTCCGTGCCAGTCAAGAGCAACAACAAGCTCCTTGGGCGGCACCGGCCTTCCAGGCGGAGGTGGTGGCGGCGGGGGCGCAGGCGGTGCCCTCCTTGGTGGCGAGCGAAAACGCGAGCCAGCTTCGGAAGTTGCAGCGCTAGCAGCAGCTGCTTGAACGACCTGCGGAGGTGGCGGCTTGACGATGTACCCGAATTGTGGCGGGTTTGAGCTCGATTTGCTTCTGGGTTCGGCCTTGTTCAAACCTCGCGGAGGCGCCTTGTACCCGAATGCACTCTGAGTCCGAACTGGAGATCTTGCCCGTGGCGGTGACTTCCTCGGAATATCTGCTTTTGCCGGCACCGAAGAAACTGCCCTGGGGATTTCCTTGGGCAATGGAGGCTTGCTGCCAAAAATGACCTTGGGCGCGGCCTTTGGTGGCGGCGGTTGAACTGCCCCAATTCTCCGGCTGTGCAACGCGATGGGTTCAGAGTGAGTCGGCGCCTCGTACACGCGCCGAGGCACGTATGCAGCCCTGCCCGTCCTGATGGACTCCGCGTCTTGCGGTGGTTCCTCGTCCGAGCTGTAGGCGTCGAGGCGGAAGTGCTCCGCCGGCGCCGGGCGACGGTCAGGAGACCGTGAGCGCGAGCTCGTGGATGACCTTCTTGGGGGGTCCCTCCACGTCTCGTCCGCGAGCAGGTACGGGTCGGCTTGGCGAAGTTGCCCAGACGTCCGTTGTGCTCGCCGATGAGGTGCCGCCTCACGTGGCTGTGAAGCCTCCCGAACCAGTACCCAGGTGCCGTGTTCGTCAAACCTAGTCACAGGGTAGATGCCATTCTGTGGAGCCAAAACGATGGGCCGTGTGGCTAGGGAAGTCCTGGATGGCCTTCCCTCCCGCGCAAGCGCGGGTTCAACACTGTGGGCCCGTTGTTCCACAGGGGCAGCAGCAGTTGGTCCTCGTCTCGGAGTTGATGATGGAGACCTCGACCTTCGTGGCGATGGGGACCTCGATCTTTGTGTTGACCGTTCCCTGCTGCTCTCCCGCCGCGTTTCCGCAGCTTTAGCGTACACCCCGCGAAGAGTTGACTTTGCGGCTTGTCTTTCCTCTGCAGATGGCCGAATGCGAGGCAAAGGAGTGCGCGAGTCTTGCAACCAGGAGGAAGCTGATGGAGGCGTCGGAGGACGAAGCCAGTCCGCTGCACTGCTCGCTGCTCCCGCCGCGCCTGAGGCTGCGGCTTGATCCTGAGATGGCACACCTTGCGGCAAGACCACACCTGTGGTTTCAACCAATGCGAGACGCTGCTGATAAGCGTTGTCCGCGGCCTGGATCACGTCGAAGGCTTCTTGGTCAAAATTCCACAGGTGCCAACTATCCAGTGACTCACGCCAGGAAAAGAGCGCCTCGACCTGTTGCTTCGAGGCGTCCGCAAACCTGATCCACCGGAATCGTCTGTTCTGCCGCTTGTACTCGTCGACGACGATCTGTTGCAGAGTGTTGTACAATCGGGCACGCGGCCCTTTCCCACCGCGTGTGCCGCGGTGAGGGCCGACTTCCATGTGCGACCAACAGGTCGCAGTCACGGAAGGGTTTGTTTACCCGAAAAGCGTTACGGCTGATAACCACTCAAAGGAGAGGGAAACACAGTTTTGTCAACAACGGGGGAACCCGGGACCTTAAAAGGAACGAACCCCTCCGTGACTGCGACCTCTCCCTTAACCTTGGGGCTAGCGCGGTGCAACGCGCTGTTTTCAGCACTTGAGCCAAAGCAGTGATTGGATCATGCTTTGGCAATGACTTGAATGTACAACATGCAACTGACTACATGAGAACCTACCTCATGTACCTCTGGGCCATAAATGTCATCGTGATAATTGACTCAAACTCAGCCAAGTGGTAGCCAAATAAGAATTCCACCCCCCCCCAGTTTCTGAGTTTGACAGGTAATCCCCCACAAACAGTAAAAGACTGGCCCCCAATTTTGCACAACCTCAAAAACGGACAAAATAATGACCCAAATTGTCCACAACCCTAGAAACAATCAACATCATGACCCAAATGTTCCACAACCCCAAACACTGTCAAATCATGGCCCAAATGGTCCACAACCCCAAAGAAAGGCAAACGACATGACCCAAATTGTCCACACCCCCAAAAGCAGTCCACAGCCCTAGAACCAGTCAAAATCATGACCCGAATGTTCCACCCCAACAAAAGCAAAATCATGACCCCCAATTTTCCACAACCTTCAAAACAGTCGACATAATGACCATTTGCCACAACCCAGTCACTTGATTGCCGCCGAGTCTCCATAGCAACACCCATCAGCAGCTTGCTAATCGTAGCAGCTTGGAAGACGATGGAGCTGTAAACACCGCTAAGTTCCAGCGACATGCCCACATCGGTCTTGAGGAACATCACCTTGGGAGGGGACGGGGGAGGGGAGGGGACCATTTTTCAAGCATGAGTATTATTTTTTACTGGGGACCCTGTGGTGGACATCATTTACTTCCATTTGCGAATACGCCTCCTGGAAAAAAAAATGTGTGAAGATAGTGACAGATTTCCTTTAAAACCAACAGGGGAAAGTAAAACATACTCTTAAGCAAACGGAAGCATTTGACAAATTTCAAAGGAAAACAAGTAAGGGAGGTACAATCTAAGCTATCTCCAAGTGAAGGATTCATTATTGTACAACTATGGTGTTCTTGGTGAATGGAGAGATCCCCAAGTTTGGGACCTACATTCTGGTGAGCTCATTCTATCCCCAAATCGGTGAGCTCACCACAAAAGAGGCAGATGGAGCATGCAGTTCTGGATGGTAGGGTTCGGAAGCGCCCTTGGGCCTGATCTGCGATGAACCAACAGTCACTAAACCAAAATACCAACAAAAACAGCCTTGATCGAGAAGACATAGGATTGCTTGACCCCCAGGGCGGTTGTAATGACTATAGTGGGAGCAGTTATCCCCGGACAAACCAGCAGGGAACAAACATTGACAGCAATCGGCTCAACAAAGAGCACAATCCTCGGTCGACCGACAGCTCACTCTATGCTTTACGTGCCCAAATAGTCCCATGAAGCTCCGAAACACTTTGTGTCAAATAGGGAGTCTGACAAACAAAATCAAAACCAATAACATGTGGGCCTGTTGTCACAAATCAAACTTGTGTTTGGAACCCACATGAGCTCAGCCTTCAGGTGAACACACACCAGTTGCAACTGGCGAATTGAGCCTTCTACGAAGTACACCTGTCTCTTCCCCACAGCAGGAGGATGCAATGTATCAGGACACCGCCGTTGGCTCAATAAGCCCCGACACTGCAGTTGGGACGGTGCCAGCCACCACTCAACACATCTGTGGCGGCTAAAAGCTTGAACAAGCACAGCTTAAATGAATTCATTCAAGTGACACTCACACACACACATTTCCACTTTACTCGGTCAGAAGGACACCCCCATGCTTGAGAAAAAAACACGTGCCAGCAACAAGTAAGAAGCAACCGCTTTTGAGAACCTCTGCACGTAGCGCACGTCTGGATGTCTGGACGTCCGGCAAAGACACCAAGGAGTTGATCAAGGCAATCATGATGTACAGCTGGTACAGCTGCAGGAATGCCAAATGCCACACGGCCGGCCTCGGTCGCTCGGTTGCTCGGTCAGCGGAAAGGCAAAAAGTTGAAGCAAGAGATGGTTCATTGAACTGAGGCCAAGGCACACCCAAAGCTAGTGAAATGCTGCAACAAACACATGCATGTGTATAGTATACATGTACGGATAGGTATAGGAACATGTATATATAGATGTATCTATACACATCATGGGCGCATGTAATGATCCGGGAGCTGCTTACTTTGCTGGGGAGAAACTCGATGTAACTGGTGCTTCTTGCTCACCAAACATGGTGGCTGCATTCAACAAACTCCTGAGAGAACGCACCTTCTGCTTCAGGTTCCTTCTTGCACATGTTGCATTTCTTTGCCAAGCTTTCTTAGTTTCATGCCCCTACCGGTGCAACTCCGCAACGCAAAGGCAAAGCCCTTTGAACAAACCACATGAAAGTAGCCGCGACATACAATACTTGTACCTGGAGTCTCCACCCTTTAAAAATGGCTCCATGAACCCTTTATTTTGGGAAATCACTTCGCTTGGGTTGGTCCTGAGGCCTTCGGGGTGGTGATTCGTGGGTCTAGGCGGGCTTTTGGCTTTGATTTCGGGTGGTCAGCGCCGGGGTTTGGGTTTGGAGGTTGTTCGGTGGTGGTTTTCCTGAGGGAGGCGTCCGTCGTTTTGCATCAAGCTCGGTTTCAGGAAAGCTTGTGTCGAGGGGTTGCTCCAGAGATGGTCAAGCCGGGATGCCACGGAGCGACCATTTCCGGGAAGGGTGCCAGCCAGCCATCGGTACGTGGGATCATGTGTAAACCACCACATACATGCGCATATTGCTATATATATATGGTCGGTCCCCCCGCAGGGCCCACCTTTCCACCTTTTTGCACAAAAGAGATTTGTTGGCAGATGTTCAGCGTCCACTTGGTAATTTACAGTGTGTTTGGTGAGATTTTGTATCTTGTGGCAGATGTTCTTTGTGTGCGTGATGCAAAACAAGACTCGAATAGCAAAAAACACGAAATCAGAAAGCGCTTTCAGACGCAACTTTGTCGGTGTTGAAAAACACTGTTTTTTGCAGTGTGATTTAAAGCAAACTGCAACAACACACCTGTTGTTTGTTTGCGTTCTTTGATGATTGCATCCTCAAAACATGCACGGGCTCAAAGAAATGCAAAGAAATGCAAAACCCGGATGCGATGTCAGAGCTCAGGGCTTGATTGGTCTAGATTGCTGCATTTGTTGCATGTTGCTGCATTTGTTGCATGTTTGTTGAGACTGTGTAGGTTTCAGAGCTTTTAGCTCTGGATCGTCTGAATTTTTGAGCCTGTGCAGTTCTTTTTGTTGGGGGGGTTCTTAAAACATGCACAGGCTCAAACAAATGCAAAACAATTCCAAAGCCTTTACTTGTTTCTGAAGACTGGAAGACAGATTGCCGAGCAACAAAAATCGTAGAAGCCTCGCTCTGCAAACTAGCTACTCAATAAAAAAAGATATTCCTTGAATGACCTCGTTTGAGCTTCTTGCAGCAAAGTAATCTATAAAAGGAACAATGCATGGAGTATAGGTCAGTGACATCAACACGACAAAAAAATGTATATGGTAAACATATAAAGTTTTAGCTCACCCCTAGTTTTGAAAGTATCAGTGTTTACAGAGTGTACAAGTGAACAGGTGGGCCCTGGGGGGTGGGAGTCTAGGTCTGGTGAGGCCTTGAGTTCGCTACACATACCAGCACAGCCTTCGGAAATGCAT
Source organism: Effrenium voratum (assembly GCA_963377175.1). Lineage (NCBI taxonomy): Eukaryota > Dinophyceae > Suessiales > Symbiodiniaceae > Effrenium > Effrenium voratum. The sequence goes on from CAUJNA010000269.1 coordinate 841,747, forward strand.
TCTCCTTTCTAGCGCGCTGATGCTGGGTGCGCCGACCAATGTAGTTTCCAAACTATCGCGGCATCAACTAAAAGTAATTAACATTCCCTTTACTAAAGCACAGGTGGTGGGGTGTGTCGACCACTTGAGTCTACAGACAAGACAGAGCGACATCTTTTGAATAAGCACATAATCGTTTTCAGCATTACAACACTGATGACGCTGGGGTCGACCACCGTAGTCAACCAATAGAGTCAAAAGCAAACCGAGTCACGTTGGGCCCGAGACGTGCAATTTAGGAATACGTTTTATAAAGAGCGTTACCCCGTCAAGCGCCTTGCAAAAGTCGAGTTTGGAAACTGCAACATCTACTTTTAGCAAACGGAAAAGCAGTGCCTTTACGAAATCACTGGTGATGCCGGGAGCGCCGACCACTTTGCTCAAAGGGCCAGAGCGACATCCATTCTTAGCAAGCGAGAAAACATGTCCTATCTTAAAGCGCGGGTGATGCTGGGGGCGTTGACCAGTGTAGCCTACCGACCAGAGCATCTACAGCATGAAACCTCTTCCTTTTTACAACACTGGTGATGCTGGGGGTGTCGGGCGCTTGTTAGGATCCTTCCCACATAGGATGTTCACCAACATGTCATCAAATGTAGTAAAAAAAAAAACAAGGCAGTAACACTCATAGGATTTCATGTCGAAAAAGGGTTTTGAGAAACACGTGTCGGAATTTACAAGGAGTTTAACAAGGAAGTAGTTCAGTTGAAAATTATATATTAAACTTTATCCTAAATAGAAACTACTGTCAAAATATGTGTGTAATTCTAGGTCAACATGCCTTCATGTGTAAATTGCAGTTAGGAGCCACAACACCAAAAAACCAACGACTAAAACTCACAGGAACAGTTTTTCTTTGCCAACAGTTTTGTTTTTGGCTGTTGTTGTTTTATGTTCGTTTTGCGGCTTCCCTCAGTTGAGTTGCCTATTGCGACTCGGCAGTATTCTACCAACACAACAAAACATTTGGCTTCTTGTGAGTGTCAGAAGGAAAAACACAAAACAATCTCGGGTTGCTTTGTCGTTTTGGGTAGGACAATGCCGACAAAAACTGCGGGAAAACCGCAACAAAACTTGAGACAACCAAAGAAGCAAAACGTCTAGTGAGTGTCGCCATTCATGTTATTGATGTGTTTTTTCAGCTTTGGTAGTTTCGCAGTCAAGCGCAAACAACATGCTTACAAGGCTAACATATATGCACGCAACCCAGTGTTGTTTCAGCTTCCAACAGGCAAAACTAAGAAACCGCAGTGGTTTGTTGTTCGCAACTTCTCGGATTTGCAGTTGCATCGGATGTGTCCGAATTTGGGCCACCCAACCAGCCCTTTTTGAACCCCCCCCCCCCCGCCACGTCTCCTCCGCGTTTCTTGCGCCGGGCCACAGGCACAAGCTCCGCCGGAAGCTTAGGCCGGAGCTGCCCTGCAGCCGTTGGTGCCGGCGCGGGCCGTCCTGAACGACTTTGAAGCCTCAGCCGAAACGACGAAGCGGCGACGAGGGCTTCTGATATTTGGCCAGAAAAAGTGTACCCGAAGTGGAATCCTGGAAAATGGAACATGGACTAAAACCTGCGGTCGCCTGGTGGTTTAATTTTCACCCACACCCAGTTGGCCATGTCAAAGCCAAATCGTACCCCCAGTGAACATCCGATTCAATCCCCACAAAAATAGGAAGCCTAAAATGGGTGGCGAATTCACCGACAAACCCCAAAATGGGATCGATCCCAAAACGGATTTGACCAAACCACCGCCATTTCCGACTGGGGGACTGGCCCCAAAACCGGGCTGCCGTTTCAGGGTGGCCAAGAAGGTGATGTTAGCCACGAAGGGAAATATAGGGACTGACGAAATACCTAAGAAGATGGTTTCCGAATAGGCCCGTTCCCACTGAATGGCAGGCAGGAACGCGCTGGATCTCACACCATTGAGGAAAGCAAGGACCTTCTCTCAAAATTGAAAAGAGCTTCTAAACTGTATCCCGTGTTTTGGGAAACTGTGAGTTTCAGCTCCTTGCTCCATCCCCAACCTACCTGAAAATGATGCGCCCGATAAAAAGGGCATCTTTTCTTTCAGATAGCTTCACGAATCTTTGTTGGGCAACTGGGGATTTGTGTGTGCACCACCCATTAAAGACATTCCCCATCATGATTCATAGCCACCGCAAGGGACCCCCCAGGAAAAGCAAGTTTATATCACACCCCCGCAATCATCAGAACTCATCGGCATGGGCTGAAACCGCTCGCATGAGCTGAGGATGTTTCAAGGCAACCAATTGAAACTTGATGCATCAAAGCCTTCAAAAGCAAGGGCATCATCTCGGCAACCGCCTGTGCGCGCCTTTGCACATGTGCCTCTGGCATGTCGTTGGCTTGCAGCCAGTAAGCTACCTGTTCCACCCTGCTGGGATCCATCACAACACATTGCCGATTTTGAGTCATAATCAAAACCCGCTATTAAAACCATGCTTCAAGAATTAAGAAGGCGGCCGCAGCTATTGATGGTTGGGATCGTCCCTTACTAACCTTCATCTACCCGGGTTTTGATTGTGGCTCATTTGATCATAGAGCCATGCCCCATGCCTGTATCCTCCTGTGTGAAGCCCATGGTGAAAGGGCTTGAAGAGACACAAACCACCGACGCAGAATACTCCTGACCACACCTCAAAATGCCGAGGTTTAGTCATTCAAACATAGGTGGCCTTTTGGAAAAATAGATGGCCCTGGTGCATAAACACCATCTAAACCATTGCCATCTATTTTTAACCAAACTCACCTAAAAAGGACACCTACGCATTCAAACCTAAGCAGACCTGAAGCCAAGTCGGCTTCAAGTCGAGGAAAACCTTCGGCCAAGCTGCTAACCGGCACCGCCACCAGAAGCATCAGCACCGGACACAGCAGGGAGGCCAAGCGCCAGCCATGGTGTTGCACTAGCCTTCGGATTCAGAACTCAAAAGCAACTAAAATATGGGATGCCCTCAGATCCCCCCTAAAAGTGACTCACTTTTAGTGGGTTAAATGGAGACTACCACTAAACACTAGAACGCTAAAAGGCTAAGGGGATGGCTGGGAGCCACCAAGAAATGAGAAACCATAGAAATCCCAACATGGTAGAGGGGAATGAAGGAAACTAGAGCCGTGACAAGTCCACATAGTTAAATGATGAAGTGGAGAAGAAACAGGCAGTCAGGGCAGTCTAGCAAATCAAAACAAGCTCTATCTTCTTTCTTTCTTTCGCAACTGCAAATGAGTTTGTCTCCACATTTAGGACTCCCCAAATATGGCAAGGGTATCATGCACCATCATGCCTGTGTACAAACTAGGAGACACCTGGATCATTCCTTACCCAGCAGACGCATTGCTTTACCAAGAACAAGAAGGCGCTCCCATTGCAAGGATTCTTTGACCGCACCTCAAATGCGTCAAAGGCTGATGGAGCTAAGCCCCGTTTGGGATGGTACTCTATTTTGATTGGGATTCGAACAGAAACCCAATCGCTGTTTCTTTTGGGGTCCCAATTTAGAGGGGTCCGGAAACCGAACTGGTGCGCGTCATGGAGATGGTCCACTGCTTCTGAAATTCCCTTCCCCTTATTGAAAACTCTACCCCACTGGAAAAACTTGGTCTCCTGCTGTGTTTCTCAAACTATCTCGATCCTTTATTCCGTTCCCCTTATTGAAGACTCTAATTACCCCACTGGAAATTTGGTCTGTGATTCTCAAAAAATAGAATCCTTTTGCTGAGTGGACATCACCTGCTCCCCAAACAGAGGGGGAGGGCTACCCTTCGCACCTGGCCGCCAGCAGCTCGCTTCCATGGCCCAAATATCCTCCAAGCCGATGCGTTTTTTTCAGCCACCCCTCGGGGTATTTATATGGCCGTGGTGGTCAAAAATAGGGTAACCCCAAAATGGCTTGCCCGATCGGTAAATGGAACAAGGCCAAAACCGGCGGTCCAATTCCTGGCCTAATTTTGACCCACATATTTGGCTACCGGTGATCGAATCCCTTCCTTCCGGTTCTCTTCGGCTGGTGCAGCGAAACGGTTTCACGTCGAGGCTCGAAGCGGTGAGCGGGGAGAAGACGATGGCGGCGGTGCTGAAGGCGGAAGCCAAGAGGCCAATCGCCAGCGCCGGCGAACGCTGAAACCACGTCCTAAGGACAGCCGCACGGACACGGAAGATGTTTGAGCATCAAGCGCTGGTCTCCATTAAAGCCAAAGATGGGAGGGGATCAATAAACGCATAGGGCCCATTTTGAAACCTTCTACTTTTAGAGGTAGTAATTGGTTGCTGAGGGGGGGTTTGAATATGAATCTGCGAATATCCTCTACAGGGTGTCCATTGTGTGGCGGGGGGACCAAAACGCGAGGCGGGGGAGAACGTTCCCCTTTTTGGGGACAAACCATACATGGCTCCTCTTTGTTTGAGTCTCGCTACCCCTTTGTGGTGGAACCAAGTGGGAAAACCACTATATGTGTATATATATATATATATGTATTCTTGGGGGGGGTCCCCCAAAAAACAAGCACACACCCACAACAATATGTTTGTTGGGGATGGAGGCGTTTGACAAGCCCTCTTTGTGATTTTCTCAAACAAAAGTAAATGGAATTTGCAGGCTGCGGAGAGGGCAGATTCCAAAATGACTTCCACTACCCCAAATCACCCAGGGCAAAACAGGGTATATACCCGCTACGTATTTGGAGCCTATATAAAGTAGATGTTTTTTTGCGCCAACCCGAAACCATCTTAGATGTCCAGCAGGGCTGCCATGGACATGGGACAGTTCGGGCCCAATCCCTGACACTAAATGACGAGGCCTGTGCGACCTAAGCGGGCCTTTCCAAGCCATGCGTTCTACACAGAGCTGGACCCAAACACTTTAAACACTTGGCAGTCCTTCTTGGAATCGATGGAACTGGTGTATAAATGATTGGAACCAAACAAAAACAGGTAGAATACATCAAAATCCGGTTTCAACCAGCAACAAACAGTACTTGCTTCCCCGCCAAAGTCGTGCTCAAATCAGGGACAAGCGCTTGATTCTCCTTTTGTTCGGGAGCCCTGAGCCAGGGCTCGTCCCTTACGGCGCAGGAAGCCTGGGGCGTTTTTTTCCCGGGCTCCCTCAAAGACCCCTAGAGCGCGGCCATCCTGGCTTGGAGGTCCTAATCAACTTTTTGCCCCCCTCTAGGAAACGGTTTGGGGGTGGCAAATCTGTGGATCCACCCCTCTAGGAGATTAAACGAAAGAGTACTACAAAAGGGACCGACAGGGGGTGCTCTGGACCTCCTCTCCAGAAAGGCCTTTAAAAAAAAGCCCCGTCCACAATGCAACCCCCCCCACCCCCTCCCCCAGAAGGTGCGGTCCCCCCCCCTAATCCCTGCAGACGAGCTGTGACTCGTGACACAAAGGCGGCCGCGGCGCGTGGCCCAGACGATCACCGGGCCCATGCCGCAGAGGTCGTACGCCGCCCCGTAGACGCCATGCAGCCCCGCCTTGAGGCTCCCCGAGAAACGGCCGGAGGAATTTGTCGGGTTCTTCAAACGGAAGCGGAGAAGGAACAAGGCACATTGCGGGGAGGGGGGGGAGCAAAGATCTCGGGGGGGGGGGTGAGGCCCACTGCCGCAGGTGCCTATCCCCGAAGGGAACTGGTACCCTGTGGTAGTAGAGGTCGTTGTGTTGGTCCCTGGATATTCCGGAGAGAATCCAATATGCCACTGTGGATGATTGGAGGATGGATTGTCCCTGATGGATTGTCCCTGGTGGATTGTCTTGTGGATAATCCTGTAAGCGGCCTGCTAAGGTTCTTTTGCTTCACGCGATCATGAATGATGCAATGATATACAAAAGGGGCCTTGAGCCAAATGTTGCGGGAGATCAATTGGTCTGAGAACCAAACACAAAACAGACACAAATTTCTTTTGATCTCCAGCACTAAGTATGAAGTACTATTGGCTTCATGGCCTTTGGCCGTAGCCTTGATGTATGCCGTAGCCATGCTGTATGCCGTAGCCATGTGTATTAAAAATGCCGGATTCATCCTCTTTTCTGCTCGGATGAAATGTCTTGGCTTTCGAAATGGAAAACACTATGTACTGCTTCTTTTTGAGATACCTAGATGTATCAAAGGGTGATGTACAACGCTATGTACACGCGGGACGATTGTGAAACTATTGATCTCTCACTCATGGTATAGTCTTGTAGACGGCGAGGATCAATCATCTGAATTGAGTTCGTGGTGCTGAACGTATGAATCTTCATGGTCAGTCGGATCGACGATACCATCGGCGCTACTGTCGGATTGACTGCCATAGTCTCCATAATCATTCCAGGTCGAGTTGCTATAGTCCTTCCACTGCTTCTGATGTCCCCACTGCTTGTTGTAGTCCTTGTACTCCTGCGGGGTCCAGGCTTGTTTCTTCTTGATGTACTCCTGGTATCTCTCAGAGCTGCGTTGCTTGGTTGCAGATTTGCTGCGGATGTAAACCATGAGAGGACTATGAGAGTCGGAGTCCTGCGAGCCATTCATGAACATGTCATTGTTCACGTGCTTAAAGCGCTCTGCGGATGAGACCTGGTAATCGAATATGGCCTTGGGTGGATGGTTCCGCATGAATTCCAGTTGTTCATCATCCATGCCGTTCATCTCGTCCTTCCGGAAAGCCTGCTGGATGTTCGTTTTGCCCCATCCAAATACGAAAGTCATCATCACATCTGGGAATGTGGGATCATATCCTGATCCACACTTCATGTACAGGTGATGACGGACAATGGATTTTAGGGTGCACGAAGTCTCCATTGCATACTCGATTCTGTCCACGAGTGGCAAATCTTTCGTTTCATTCCACAGTCTCTGATATGCTCTCGTGAGGATGTTCACGAGACCGTTGGCCGGATTGAAGACGTGCTGGAGTTTGCTGTAGGTGTTCGCTGATTTGTTGGCGTCTCCGGTGATCGCATCGCATCGGTACAAAGTCACGAGCGGCATGATTTCATTTTGAAGATCTTCCCTTGCTGCTCCATGGCTAATTGAAGGATGGATGTGGAAAATTCCAATGGTAGCGAATGGGAGACCTGCCCTCGTTATGTGGCGGTAGTCATACTCGTGGAGTGACTTGTTGGATGATTTTGGGATCATGCCACGAAACTCATCACTCTGCTTGATATGGAGAACGACGATCTCCTTGTCTCGGCCATGTCCTTGGACAATGGTGCGTGTTGGCAATCTCGGTCCAATGTACTTCTTGGATTCAGTAAACATGGATGGTCCTGTGGTTGCCAAGCAATCCGAGGTCGGAATTTCGTATTCGGGATCAGTGCAACTTCCTTCAGTTCCGAAGAAACATCTGAACATTCCGAATGCGGTTCCCCAATTCTGGCTCTTGGTGGAAATGTGTCTGGCCAGAAGTTCCACTCTTGCAGAAGGTCCGCCACGGACAAAGCATGCGATCGGTCTGGATGACCGTTGCTTGATCACGATGCCCTTGTAACCGTATCGGATGAACGTCTTGATGAGCTCCTTGGATTTCTCATCATTAGGACTGAAGAATGCGTCTGCTTCATTCAGGCATAAGATGTGTGCACTGTTCTGCATCATCTTTACGATCGGTCGATCCTTCATCGGCATGTTGTACACCTCCCTGCTGTCCAGCTTTGGATTCCTTGTGAGGTTTCCATGGTTCAGGGTAAGCATGTTGATCGCTATGGATGAGGTGAACTCATGCTTCTTGAGATAGTCCACAGGAGGACGGTCGGTCGGCTGCATCAGCGATCCCAGGATATCGGCATAGGCTCGGATGATTTCCGGGTCATCATGTGACCTGAGCTTCTTCAATCCAAGCGGAAGCTTAATCGGATATCCGGATCCTGGTTGAGCTTGCTTGTACTCGTCAATGGTGGGACATTCTCCTCGATGAGGGAAGTAGAATTCTTCTTCTCCGAGATTGACATCGGGATCGACATGTGCCAATGAGGCTCCCTCGCACTCTGTCAAGTTGGGATGAGCTCTTCTTGGATCTTTGTTGAACTTGTTCACGAAGCGGCAGAGGTGTGCTTTGGTCTCCGCGAGCTCTTCCTCTGCGTCCTTTTTGTTCAAATCTGTTTCGGGATAGATTCCCTTGAGTTCTTGGATGAACTCATCTAGGTTCTCTGAATTGTGATATTCCACGATGACTTTTGGCTTGACGGATCTTTCCCCGGAGGGTTCCATCGTCTCTTCTTCAGCTTCGTCCTGATCGGTGGAATGCCGTCTCTTCTTGGTCTCTGAGGAAGTATCTTTTTCCTTGCTGTGCTTGGTGGAATTCACATAATTGAAGAAGGCATCGGCAAATTCGCGGATCTTGGTGTCGTACATCTCGTAATCTTCATAACTGAGATGCTTCTTCATGATCCACTTGTTGCTCGCCATGAGGCTGCCATCAGGTTCAAATGTGCAACAATGTTCCTTGCCTCGATGGTTTTGTCTGTCAACGCTGTTCGCTCTTCGGAGAGTCGGATGCCATAGTCTTGGTCCTTGAGGAATGCAAGGATCAACAGTGCATCTCTTCCTGCTGGCACATGGGTCAATGCGGCTTCTGACTCATCGTCGCCAAGGATGACGTCATCGATGCATGCCATGTGGACGTGCATTCTCCCCGAAGGGTTTGACTGGGATTTCCCAGATTTGAGCCCGTGCTCCATGATGCTGAAGAGCTGATTTCCATAGGTTGCATGGAACATGAATGTGATGGGCTTCTTCGCGAACGGCTTGATTTTTCTCTCTTCTTCAATGGATGGTGGTGCCGGCCTTCGCATTCTGTGCTTGGTCTGAGCTGTGCCTTCATCTTCATGAGGCGCCTCGGATCTTGACGGATGCGGACTTGGCGGAATAGATTCCGTTGGTAAATCATAGTCCGGTTCGTCGTGTTGAGGCTCTTTCTGCTGCTCAGAGTACAGGGGTCGTGCAAAGGATTGGATCTCGACTTGTCGTGTGTGTCCGCTGTTGCATCTCACGTAGAACTACATCTCTGGATCGACATAGAATTTCTTGCCATCGGGCCTGAGTGCATTTTGTGCGGATCTTGTGGTGAGCTTGTCGATCCATCGATTCCTTGGAACAATTTCTCCCCGTGCCTTGCGCTCCTTATATGGCCCGTCCATGGATGGAAATACGAATGCAATTTCGAGAGAAGTCCTGGCTTATTTCCAATGAAGTTCCTGGCATGTGTGATGCAGGTCAATGCGTCATAGAGCTCGACGGATCCATCAGGACCCATGTTCACTTGTCGTCTGCATTCCTTATGGATTCCATGCCTTGGATCATGTCGAAGACATCCGGAAAATGATCTGCTCATTCTCTCAATTCGCCAGAGGATGAGATCTGTGATCTGTTTCGCCTTGGATGGATCCATGCGGAAGTATTTGCAAACCTGTTCGACATTCTGGACGGTCTTCTCGAGATCAATGTTGCCGTTGTGGCATACCATCGGGATGATGTCGGTTCCGTAAACTTCGGATTGAGCATTGGTGTAGCAGCAGATGCTGTAGACCTTCTTGATGAAGTCCATGTATTGCTTCTCCGTATGAGGTCCTTCACCTTGGAGTGTTGGCTGCCAGTAATCGTTGAATCTGGCCTTCAACCAGAATACCTTAACTCCATGTCAGGAACGAAGTGGAAATCCGGATTGACATCGAGGATGGTTGAGCATTCCCTGTAGTACTCGTACACAAAATTCAGGAATTTTGAGTTTCCGAAAGGTCCTGGGTGTACGGATTCCTTCTGGAGGCTGATGTTTGTATCCGATCCATATGTTACAAACCACCGATCATTGGATGTGAGAACAGGCCGCATCACTGGTCGCCTTGGAAGTGCAGGTCGATCACCAGGATGATTGTCGGATTCCGTCTCTTCATCCAGGATGTTGTTTGGTGCTGGCTTGACCTTGGAGACAGGCCTCAATGCTGGTGGCGGTGACTTTGGAACAAGTTTCGGATGCGGCATCGCCTTTGACGTAGGCCTTCCTGCGGGAGGATGCCCTTCTTCATCTGAATCATCGTCGTCGGAATCTGGATCATAATCAACCTGCTCCATGTTGACATTCTCGGGTTGCTGAGAGGCGGATGGATTCTCATCGGCGACTTGCTCCATGGGGCAGTCTGATGTCTCATCTTCTGGATCGTCCGAAGATCATATTGAGAATGGGCATGTCTTTGAAGTGATCGAGCATACAAGATTGCAAAGGTCGGATTTGTTGTAAACCGAAAGTGGCTGCGGATGCAGACACATATTTCTTGAGATTCAAAATGGGTCAAGTGCAAACACGCGCATCACGGATTTGAGGAATTGAAAATATGCAAAACGGAAAAACTCATGCATCAGAATTCGTGGACATGCGGATCATGCCCAGGTTCCCCAATAAGCAAACATGGATTCTGCTATACCGACTCCTGCAAAGGCAATGATGTCGGGTCCGTGCTTCGTGTTGTGTGCTAGCCACTCAACCAAAAATGCCTTGTTCTGCAACATGGTACGGAAGGGTGGATGTGCATCTACATTCAAGAGATTGCCGGTGAGGACGGCCTTGATGAGCTCGTCTGCTTTAGCTGAATGCTTGGTCAGCGAATCTGCCAGACAATCTTCACTCCGTACATGTGCAAGGTCGTGCATCTGTCCACTGTTGCTTTCCTTTCTCAACATCTGGATCAAATGCATTGTTTCTTTCTGTTCCGGTTGATGTGTTGTGGATGCTGTGGTGACAAGATTGTTCGCATCAGTGCGGATGTGTACATCTGCAATTTCGCCCGTTATGTCTGACCAGAGGCCGCGAAGAAATAATGCTGAACCGTAACAACGCATTAGTCCGTGCAACTCTGCAACAGTAGTGGACATGGTCGTGGCGGTGATCTTGTGCGTCTCATAGTCGACCAGTGAGCCTCTCGAGTTCGATGAGCCCTGGCGAAGATCTCTTTGTTCTGTAAGAAAGATAACATGCGCACGTTGGGATGACTTATCCTCGTTGTTGCGATAGGATGCATCTGGATAGCCAACTACGCGTGTCTTGCCACGAAGGGGCCAGAATCTCATGCTAAGCGGGATGCTTTTGATGGTTCTGACTGTCCTCAATGGTCGGTAATGATGCCTTGGATGCACACATGGAGAATTGATAACCAATGTGGAACTGCGTTCGCGACTGTAACCAGTTGATCTGACCTAGGACACTTCTGTATGCTTGTGGAGTAAGAGGAGTGTCGTCCTTCAGGTGTTTGTCAAAAGTGATCTCCTGCAGTTCGTCGATGGCAACATTCTGATGAACATTGATGTACCAACCGTGCTTGTCATCTTGCTTCCGTTGGATGCGCTGTCCTACGAAGAGGCAATCATTTTGGTCCTCGGAACCAACCTGAAAATCTTTCCGAAGTCGTCCCATGATTTCCTTCTCGAACACGTCATCCCCCGTCATAAGAAGATCATCTACATGAAGAGACAGTGCTCCATGAACTTGTCGATTCTTGGTTGTTACCAGAAACAGGATCCATGAGGTAATCAACTGCTCCTTCGAGATCGAAAGTTGTGGATGACTTCTTTTCACTCACCAATGCGGGCTTCGGAAGCTGCTTGCCGTAGTACACGTATGTACAACGGTCTGCCCGGGTTGGCACCAGTCCGTAGGAACGAAGTGCCGAGTCAAGGATGTTCCACCATCTGCGGGGTGCGTCATTCAGCCCGTAGGCAGGCTTCTTCATGCGCGCTCCAATGTGTGGTGGATATCCCATTTCAGGAGGTATCTGACAAATGATGTCACGAGACTGATCGTATGCTTTGCCTTGGAGAAATGCTGTCTTCAAATCCATGTGGAATATATTTTAGCCTTTATTTGAGGCTGCTTGGATTGCAAGGCGGAAACCACTCCTGGATGCAGCAGGACTGTCTGTCTGCTGATCATTCTTCTGCTTGTCTTGGAAACCTCGGAGGACCCAGCGAGCCTTGGTCTTCAGGAAGTTACCATCCTTGTCTCGCTTCAGGGTTAGAACCCAGCGACCGGTGACCCAGTTCCTGACCTGAATCTTGCGTGTATCGACTAAGTCGAACACTTCATTGTCAAGCCAAGATTTGCACTCAAGCTGCTTGGCTTCTAGGAATTGCTTCTGATAAGCTCTTATTTCCGTGGCTGTAGCTTCCTTCCGCTTCTTGCCAATGAGTGCGGATGTGGATGAAGCCTTCAAGGATTCTTGCTTGGATGAATACAGAACTAAGAGTGCACGGTCATCGTCGGTCATGTTCTTGCATAACTGGTCAGCATGATTCTGATCTGTGCATTTCTGATGAGAGAATCCGCATCGGGGCGATGGGCTGAAGGTCCCTTTCACACGTCCAAGAAGGACAGGGTCGCCTTTGATATCTCTTGGAACCGTAAAGGATCCGGTGTTCGCACAGATCTTCTGTTCGGCTGTCATGAGTGACCAATGCGCTTCATCTAGAACGAGATCAGCTTGGTGATCATCGTAGGATCTGGTCCTCTGAGGTTCTTCTGAATCTCCATCTTCCTGGTCAGTGTATCTCAAGGTTCTTTCTGAACTTCCAGTGCCGGATGAGGTTGGAACATGAGGAATCAGTTCTTCCTCACTTTCATATTGGACCGGCAAATTTGCTGGATTGTTCGGATTATAATTGGATGAAGATGCAGGATCATGTCTGGGAGAATGCCCAGGTGACTCATCTTCTTCTTCCCAGTCTTCTGCTTCTTTGATGGACTGCCGGTTGTTTCTTCTTGCGCAAGTGTTGGCAGTTCAAGATCTTCATCTTGTTCTTCTGCTTCGGGATTTGTAAGAATCGCAGGTGGTGAAGGTACCACGACAGTCGGAAGAATTGGCTGAGATGATTGCGACTGTGACGGCAAAGAGACATCACCCCCCAGTCGATTGAGTCCACTTGAGGATGAAATGGACTGTTTTTGCCGATTAAGCGCTGCATCTCCGCCAGGCTTGTCGTGTGGCGGTAGTGGAGGATCCACTGGACTGTCTGGTGACACACTGCGTGGTGCTGGCGGCATGGGATGATCAGGCTGATGTGGAGGATCCGGAGGAGGATCTGACATGTTCTCGTCTGGTGGCGTTGGAGGTCTTGGGTCAGGCATGGGATGGTCCGGTTGATCAGGTGGCTGCTGCGTGTCAGGTTGTTGAGGTGCATCCGTGGATCCGTCTCGATGGGCCTCGGCCTGATGGCCGGCGCATCGGCGAACGACTGATGAACGGATGAAAACATCATCACAGCATGCCAAGTCTTCGGGTCATACTTCTCCCAATTGCATTGTGATGCAGGCAAGACCCAAATTCTATTCAGCTGATCAGGCTGCCAGAAGGATATGATTGCATCGTCCGGAGGTGACGTAATAGGCATATTGATGCCAATTGTGTGGACGTATGCGGTGCATGCATCATACTGAGTGGATGAGATGCACAATTGTCTCAACTTCTTACAGCCATTCCACATGTTCTGACATCGCCAGTCATTAGGATCTTGCTTCAAGATATCGATTTCAGTCCCAGGTGGGTACTGCTTCATCGTGTTCTGGAACTTCTGAACTAGCGCATCCTGGATGACTACTGGTTGAACGTCCTTGTTTAACGGCAGGTCTTGGATTCTGACTGCAAGACTGCTGCTGGTCATGTTGAACTCCTTGTCAATGGCTTCCATCTCCTTTCTCAGGAGATCAACCTGTTTGATGGTGAATGGTTCAAAAAGGTCCTCCAAGAGGTACACCTCATTGTCAAGCGGTTTCACCTGCAAGTATCGTAGGAGGATGTGCGCGAGATCCTGACGGAACTGGTAAGGATACACCTGTGCCAGTTTGGTCCTGCTTGCGAAGGTACCAGCGTTTCCCTCTAGGGGTTGGTGTTCATGCTTGACTGAGCTGGAAAAAATTTTACACCTTCTGAAGATCGCTCTCATGACCTCGGAAGGTAAACAGTGCATCAAGCTCGTGGGCTTGAGACTTCTGAGCCCGGATTCAGGATCTTTAAGTCCGTATGCACAAAAATGGAAATCTCCCCAGGTCACGGATGGATCTGAAAACAATTGTTGCATGCATTTCAGATACCATATCCTGGATGTCTGAGGATTTTCGATGATGAAGTATCTTCTGTGCTTCAACTGATATCGTGCAATGGATGCCACAAATTCAACCATGGGAAGGTAGCGTCTCCGCTTTTCCCCAACCTGTTGTTGGTCTTGTTGGATGTTCTGCATATTTGACCATGGTCCACAGACCGGTGCCATAAGGATGACATCAGGTGCTTGTTGCCTGATGATCTCCATGACCATGCGTGGTCCCTTGGATGTCATTACATCGAATCCTGTGCGGATGTCTACGGGAGTCCCAACCTTAAGACCTGATCTACAGCATTGACTAAATCGGGCACTTCCTGCAAAGATCTCGAGAACGTGGATCTTTCCCTTACGTACACAATTCCAATGTGCTTGTTCAGGAATGGATGTGAGGTCCTCGACGAACATGTTCTCTGCTGGATGAGGTACTACAGGTTTTGGAGTTGTTTTTCCCGCGATACGTAATGGCACTGAGGATCTTGGCTTAGGAGCTGGTGCGGATGATTCCTTTTTCTTGGTATCTGCAGAGGAGCCTGGTTGCTCCTTCTGCAAGGATTCTCGCTCTTCTGGTAATAGAAGATCAATTCCGGGCCTGAGCTTCGTCATGTTAACCTTGATGAGTCGAGTCCCAAGATCATTTCCTACCATAGCTCCTTCAATGGAAATGACCTTTCCTTTTAGCCATATTCCTCCCTTGCTTCCATCGGAACGAATCTTGGATTTGTGTTCCTGCCAGTAGAATACCTTGTCCTTCACCTGAAGAGGCTTTGAACTCATTCGGAGATTTTGAGCAAGGTCTCGTCGGATGTCTTTGGATTGACGTGCTTCTTGGAAAGCTTGCTTTTACAGCTGCTTGATCTGGATGGCTGTCAGCTCTTCTTCATTCCTGTCAATCGTCAACTGAGTTGGTGTTGCGACATCGAGTTGGATGAGATCTGCTGGTCGTCTTCCGAATGCGAGCTCCAATGGTGTTACACCCCCGTAGGTGACGGTCTGATTCCTGACAGTTGCAGCGGCCTTCACTAGCTGCCTGTGTGTCACTTTCTTCAGTGTTGCAGGTGCTATACCTGCTTTCATGGAACTTAGCATGATCTTGAGTTGTGCCTTGAGGAGTCGAACTGCTGCTTCAGCTCGATTTGGCCATGGTGTATTCGGTCCCAAGGATATCGGTGTGATGTCAAGGGACTGATAGAAATGTTCCCATGTGTCTGTCATGAAGGCTTGATCTGCGACAACTGATTTGGGCTGCAAGTGGTACTGGTCAAAATAGTTCCTGAGGACAGTGATGTTCTCAAGAGGAACTTGACAGTGATCAATGAATGTCATGTCACCAAAGGTGTCCGCTCGAAGTCCACTTGTTTTGCTTCGTGATGGTGCATGTTTTGCCGCTTGGCAAACTTCACACTCACTTCGGATCTTGTCAAATAGATCGAATGTTGATTTCGGCAAATGGAGTGCTCGGGTTCTAAATCGAAATTGATCTGTTGTCATGTGATGATGCTGCAGGTGGAGTTTCTTCAACTCTTCGGGAATTGACAATCGCTTGTGTATTCTGCCTAGGGCAAGCGGAAGCGATGTTGGTTCTTCTGAGGATGGTGCGAAAGGATCTGGCTCAATAGTCGACCGGCCCCTCTTGTCGATGATCCTGTCTGCTGCCGATCCTGAACCTGCTTCTTCGTCCTTAAGCGAATTGTCCGCGAAGGTGAAAATGGTCTTACCTGTCCACAGGTTAATCATCGGTTTATTTGCCTGGGATGTAAGTCTCCAATTGTCTTCTAGAATGTCTGGATCTCCACCTGCGGATGCATCAATGATTTCCGTAGTACGTTCTCGGCTAATGTGATCAGGATTGATTGCACATTCCTTGGCTCCATTTGGTGTGAACAGCGCCTTTCGGGGCGTGATGTGCACATGGATGAGCTGCTTGTTCTTCTTGTCAAGGATCCAATGGTCCTGCTTTTGAGACCCAATGATCTTAGGAGTTGCTAGGTCCTCCTTTGTCTCGGATGATTTTGCTGCACAAACAGTTTCGCTCTTGGTGAGATCCCCGGAGGGAAACTTGATGCTGTTATCATCGTCATAGACATAGTTGATGAGGCCCTTGTGAGCAATTTCTCCATGCGCCTTCACTCTTGCAACTCCAGCGAGATCGACGAGTGCATGTCCTGTACCGGATACTGGAACTGCTTGACGGTTCATGCCAAAGGCCTTGCATGTGATCTTGTCACATTGAGGTGTGTGCTCGATGGTCATGTAGAGGTTCCGCATCTGGCTGATGCTGAGAAGGATTGGTACAGTTCCTTGTTCAAGGACGTCGATGTTGGTACTGCATGGAGGAGTTGTGTGATATCGAAGATGCAGGGTCCAATTTACCCTGGCGGTCTCTCCGTTTGCAAAAGTGAACTTGGTCTCGGCCGGAATGTACTCATAGGAGATGATGTCCTTCATTGGTTCGATGGCCTGAGTAAAACGCTGGATTGCATGCCAGCTGCCCATAGATCTGGTACATCCATTGTCCAGAATCGCATAGGTCGGGTTGTGCTGAGGGTTGATGAAAGGCGCCATCAGCTTTGTTGCCAGAAGGCTGTGATTTGTTGTGACGGACAGATTGTGTTCTGAAACTGTATCTGATTGGATCAGCTTCTCGTGGATGGCCTTTTTCCCAGGATGCTCATATGCATCATGGAATGCCATGAACGCTTGTCCTGTGCTGGATGTCTCATGGGATGAGTACCAGCCATGTTCGTTCCATGTCCATGATTGATCCCAGTCTTGGTCTGCCCAACCGGCATAGGTAGGCTCTATGGATGGTGCAGTCTGCTGGATGGCGGGCTGCTCCTCCGTCTTCTCTGCGGTGGCTGCGAACGTCTTGGATTTTCCTTTCTCCTGTCCGCTCTTTCCTTTGCCACTCTCATAGGATGGATAACCTTTGTTTCCATCATAGGGATATTGGAATTGTGATTTTCCTTTCTTTCCCTTCTTTCCTTTGCCCTTTCCCCAATATGCCTGGTCGTAGGGATGATAGTTTTCGTTGGCCATATTGCTTTTTCTGAAGGGTTTAAAGCCACTTCGTTGGTGACTGCCCTTTTTGTTTCCTGATTTTCCTTTTCCTTTTCTCTTCTTGAACTTGAAGTTCCGCCCCGACACTTTTCTTGCTATGAACGCATCGTTCTCCTCGAGGACCCAGAATGTCTCTTCATCGTTGTTTGACATGAATCCTTCAAGTCCTTCTTCATCCTCAACCCAGAAGCCTTCTTCTCCTTCGTATTCACCTTGTTCGATGATGAAGAATGTGTTGCTTCGGTTGCCTCCTTGAGGTCGGATGGATTGATCTTGGATCGATGTCCTCATCGTGATGAAGAGTTCATGGTAGTGCGTCTTCAGCATCTCATAGGAGTAGTTTTCTAGTGAGATGTTTCTCAGTGACATTGCACTTGTGAGTCTTTCTCTTTGCTGATCTGACAGCTCACTTTGTATGATGAAGAATTGTGCAATGAGATTATCCCCGAAGGGAAATGCGTCCCGCTGTCTGTCCTGCATTTCTTGGATATACTGTCTGAGGACTGTTGGATCGTCCTCATTGAGCAGGGCTGGAGGCGGTGCTCGAACACCGGCTGCTTGCTGATGTCGAGCAATTGTTCTTGCATTTGCGTCCTGTACGGACTGTCGAAATGATGGGGACTGTGCCGTGAAAACGGGCATCAAGTCCATCCATGCTGCCTTCAATCTCATAAGAAGGATTTCGAATTTTGAGGTAAAAATGAGGAACACTTGGTTCTGCCTTCTATGGTTGAAGAAACTGAGGAGCCTGTACAGATACACGTTGGTCGCACCTTTCAAAAAGTACTTCTTCAGCGTGTTCTTGAAATAGTTGACTCCTTCATCAGGATCTTGCAAAAGGTCGTTTTGGAGGACTGCCTTGTACATATATGCATCTCCCGTCAATCTGCTTTTGAGCAGAGGTCCTCTCTTGGGTGCTTCCACCGTTGTGATGGTCACCCAGTCGTCCACGAGTTCTTCATACCTGAGCCAGCTGACTTTTCCGTCGTACGATGGCGGCTGCTTGGCGGTCATCGATAAATTTAGTGTTTCCTCCGTATAGCCTGGATTTTTGGCCATACTTGAATAGGCTTCCATGAAGCCTTCTCCATCGGATGACATCTTCCCTTGGATCTCTGCGGAAAACCCGCTCCGCTACCACAAATTGAGGCCCACTGCCCCAGGTGCCTATCCCCGAAGGGAACTGGTACCCTGTGGTAGTAGAGGTCGTTGTGTTGGTCCCTGGATCTATTCCGGAGAGAATCCAATATGCCACTGTGGATGATTGGAGGATGGATTGTCCCTGGTGGATTGTCTTGTGGATAATCCTGTAAGCGGCCTGCTAAGGTTCTTTTGCTTCACGCGATCATGAATGATGCAATGATATACAAAAGGGGCCTTGAGCCAAATGTTGCGGGAGATCAATTGGTCTGAGAACCAAACACAGGGGGGGGGGCGGACTTTTTGTTGAGAGAACCCTAAAGGAAGAAAGGCGCGTGATTTGTGGCTGGCAAGTGAAGGGAACCCTCAGCCAGAAGAAAACAGGTGTTGGCGGCTGATTTGTAAAGGCTACGTCAAAAACAATTTGATTTGAGCGGCTGAAATGACAGGGAACCTTCAGAACAGTGGCAGCATGAGTGGCGTCGCTTGATTTCCAAATCCTTCCCAACATAAAACAAGTTCTCTCTTGGTTGGTTGCTTAAACGGACAGCACTCCTGGAAAAACGGGCATTTTCCGGAACGCCGAAAGGATTCTCCCGCCTGAAGGGGCCTTGGGCGGTTGATGTTCAAAGGAAAATCCGCCAAAGAAAGAGATCACATGAATTTAATGCCAGGTGTCGCATGTCGCTCTTGGTTCATGCTGCAAGGAAGGAAAGCCCTCCCCGTGTTGGTTGAGTGTCAGGAAAACAATACAACAAAGAAGAACACAGTGAGTTTGATGATTGTTGCTCAAGGAAAACGCTCCTCAAAACGAGTGCACTGGTGTTTGGTTGCCTGGTTTTCAGGGAAGACACTGCAGAAAGAAACAGAACGCTTGCTTTTTGATGAGCTTTGAGAGAGACATACTTCCATGGGAACAACTAATCTTGCTGGTGCGATTGGTGGGAATGGAATGCGCTGGAATTCATTTCCTGAATCGACCGCAAAATCCAAGGTTGACACGCATGCGATCTGAAGGCTGACTTCCAGGGGCAACCTATCTCTTCAAACCGATTAGGACAACTGATTCTTGTTGCGAAAGGCTATTGTTGGTTGGCTTGCAAGAGAAGCTTCCCCGACAACAAGAAAAAAGGACGCTTCATTTGTACTGGTCAATCCTTCCGGGAAACTGTCCCCGCAAAACAACACAGAGTCGCTTTGCCATTCTCAGCCCGTTTGGACAACTCTTTTTTGTCTTTTCTGGTTGATTTTTCCCCTGCTGAAAGCTTTTGGGTCTCTGTTTGGACCAGCTCCAGCATAGGGTTCCTCCACACTTCTAGGGGTCGCAGGGCTGTTTGGGGATACCACCTGGGCTTCGGAATAACCGGACCCCCTGGCCCAAAAACCGGAACGGAACCAAGGCCAGCCCTGGGTGAGTGAGCCTTCTGGAAACCTCAGGTTTTGGACAGGGGTCTTCTTTCCAGTTCCTTTTTTTTTG
Organism: Effrenium voratum; assembly: GCA_963377175.1. Taxonomy (NCBI): domain Eukaryota; class Dinophyceae; order Suessiales; family Symbiodiniaceae; genus Effrenium; species Effrenium voratum. Next base: position 861,542 of record CAUJNA010000269.1, read on the forward strand.
AAAGGGACCCCCGTCCCTTCAAACAAAAAGGGAACCAAGGGCACTCAAGGTCTAGTCGCGAGTCTGGGCGACTCACCCTTCTGGCAAAATGAAACCCCGTCCAAAAAACGCTCGCTCGCAGGCGGGCCGCCAGCAGCCAGAGACTGGGCGCCAGCGGGTACAACACCGCCGCTGCCAGGATCAGCACGGAGCCGGCCTGACGGCGAGCTGTTTTCGACATGGGTTTGTCTCCTAACCCGCCTGGGGACGGCGCGGTTTTTTTTGTCTGACTGACAGAAAGTGTGTCTCGGAACCTAAGCGACCCCAAAGGAACCCCCAATCTGGTTGGTTGTCCTTTGGATTCCCTTTCCGACCAACTGAAAAAGGTTGCCCTCAAAAGAAAGACACACCCACATGGTTGGCTGAAACCAAGCATGGCAAATGGTTTGTTGACTTCAGCCAAACTGACCTAAAAGGACACCAATGGTCCAAGCCCGGACAAGTAGCTTGACTTGGGTTTGTCTGCTTGGCCACCGGATGGGGAAGCACAGTAACCCTCGAGAAATACCATCGATTTGAACCGACCCCAGGACCCCAGCCTGAAATCAAAGGGATGCCGATGAAATAGAATAAATACGAGCCTTCATAAGGGGCAAAGGTTGTGCTCCATGAGGTCGTTAATACTTGAACAACATCACATGCGAGGCGCAACAACAAAGGCGAAGCTCTAGCCGCCCGTGAAAGCTGTTGGCTGGATTTGTGGAACAGCAGATGGTTTCAGCTGCAGCTTGTCAGGGAAGCCGACACAAAGACTTATTAAGCGAATGGCTGACACATAGTTATAAACCTCCTGATAGCTGCTTCAATGGGTTGAATCTCAGAATGATTGACCAACACAAACACATCGGTTTGTCCTCAGATTAGACCCCTCCACACACGGCTTCCATGTTGGTCTACAGATCTCGCAAATCAAAACTTGGGCCACTGAGAACTGCTCCAAAATTGTAGCCCCTGCCAGTTGCCCCTTCCTGAGCCGGACAAAAAGGATCACCTTTGACCTTGACCAAACATGAAGCAGAGGAAGCAACAGATCGACAGGTCGACTCGCTTTGAGCAAGTGAGTCAAAAACCAAAACCTGGTACCAAATGGAGGTACCCAGACAGGGGGAACCCATTTCTGGTAGGGACTGTCCCTTTCTAACCTTCAACTACCTTCAACTACCCGAGTTTTGAGGACGTGGCTCTAGTGAAGCTGCCTTTCATAGGGTGACAAGGACCAGCGGCGGGGCCCGCCCCTTGTCGGACCAACCAATGGCAATTGATCTGGACCCTGACGGAAAACTCTGTCCACGGATGGGGCACAAAAAGGCACGAAGGACACAAGGGCGCAACACAAACCGGGGCCCCTTTTTGACAACCAACAATGGCCATACAAAAGGCAACCTGTTTTAAACCAGCAATCAATTTAAGGCCTTTTCTTCTTCCCATTCAAGAACGCAAGGGTCCAACGAGGCTTGAAAGAGGCATCCAACACATAAGCGTTCTTTTGGACAAATACATGGCACTGGTAAATGATTAGAACCAAAGGGAAGCCAGTGCCATCTATTTTCAACCAAACTAACCCAAAAAACACACCTATGATCCAACATGTTTTGCATCTCCTTTTTGGACCACGATAAACTCCACCAGCCCTCCACGTCTCGCGGCCTTGAAACAGAAGTGGCACCCGTAGTGGTGCAGGGCGTATCCCCCGGGAATGCTCAATACGCCTTTGCAGAGCTGGAACACCGCCGGCAGCCACGACACGCCATACCTCAAGCAGCGCTTTGCGCGAAGCGCCGGCACCCCGGTGGCCACGATGCGAAAAAAAACCGGGGGCGAATCGTTTGTTGCCTGGATTTTAAAGGGAACACATGGGCATGGGTCAAAATTAAACCACCAGGATATGGACCGCAAGTTCTAATCCATGTCTCCATTTACCAGGGTTCCAGTTTGGATACCTAGTTTTGACCCACAGCCACATGCAAAACGAGTTGAACAAAGGGCATAGCACCAGAACGGCAAAGCGCTGGGCGAAGGGCGTGGATCAGACGCTTTCATTCCGAATGCAGTCACTGCATTGGCTGCCCGCGGGCTTTCCGGAACAACTCGAAGCAACGAAAAACAAAAGGCCGCCCTCAAAAAAAATACGACCCAAGCCCATCTGGGCATGTCTTTTGAGGGTGTTTTTAAGGAAACCCGCCAAGGGGCATCCCAAATGCACCGCCCATCTGGGCATGTCTTTTGAGGGTTCCCCGAGAAACCCGCCAATTCGGAGGGAGGGGGGTCCCCTCTATGAGCTGCAAATGGAGCTCCGAGCTGCTGATCCGTGCCAAACTCTGCCATGATCGCTGGCAGCATCACGGGAGGCGCGTGGTACCTAGGGCCAACGAAGGCCAGAGCGAAGCACGACTAGTAGACCCCATGCAAAAAGGAATCTCTTTCTGCTGGTTTAGCCAGACTTGACCTGGAAAATGAACTTGTTGCTATGAAGGAGGGAAACACAGGGACCCCCTAGAAACAAGTTGATTTTGCTGGTGGTGATGAGGCAAATTGACGGAACCCGAAAGGGACCTCATCCCCCAAAATGGCCGGTCTACTTTCTCTTGAAACACCCACGAAAAGCGGCAAACAGTTTAGCAAGAGCCTCGAGAAATCAACAAAGCACGCAACAGGACCCGCAAAAAGAAGCTGAATTGCTCTAACTTTCTGCTTGAAAGGGAAATCAACAAAAAGCAACAGCAAACGGCCCAAAGGTCGAACTCTTGAAAGGGAAGTCAACCAAAAAAACACAACAGGCCCAAAGGTCGGACTAACCCGGCCACGGCGCGTCATGCCCGCAGTGATAAAGAAAGTGACCCACACCCCCAGCAGCTGCTTCCAGTTGCGAACGATCTCCGACTGCAGCAGCCATGCGCACTTCTTCCTTGCCAAGCCAAACTCGATATGGGTGTTGTGTGAGGGCTCCCTTTGTTTGTTTATTCTTGTATTCTGTGGGGACAGGGGTCAAGTTGTGTTCGTTTCTGAGTTGGTGTCCTTTTAGGTTTGGTTGTAAAGGAAAAACAAAAGCACATCATTTTGGGCGTCCCTAGTTTGATACAGTATCCACCCAGATGGAGGGCGTTGGCACCTTCTGTTTGCCCTTGCGCGCCAAGACAACGCAAATCTCACCAAACCTCGACAAACATAGCTGTTTCGCTTTCTTTCTTTTTTCGGTTGGCAGCCCAAAACATTGCTCCGACCCATGTGGTTTGCCCGGAATTTCACCTTTTCTTCACCACTCCGAGTTGGACACATCTGAACCTATCAAGAGTTATCCTGCTTACACTGCTTACCAATACGCACACAATACGCACTTGTTACTCCGTGAACTTTTCAGATGCCATATTGTACTGATACGATATCATACATCATATGATATTATATGATATCATGTGATGCTATATGATATCAACATGATATACTTATATGGTGTCATGTGATATGACACTCTATTATATTTCAACATGTCATGCTATGTTCTATCATGCTATGCACATTACGTATATATTTATACATACATGCATATACATGTATGTATATATATATATATATGTATATAATATGTTGTACTGCATTTTATGCCCTGACTGGATTTCCATGGGGAAACTAACGCACCCGCTTGATCCAAAGGATGCAACTTTCCGGGCGTCTGAGTTGCGACCAAGTCTCGCGGATCCAGTCGACAGGGCCGCAGAACTGTCGGAGCTGTAGCTGCCCAATGGATCTACGGCCATTCTGCACGAAGAGTTTGCTCAAGGCGCATCATGTGAGCTTCAGATTCATCCCAAAATTGGACCAGAGTCAGGTGTCGCTGTTTGGTTCGTTCACTTCAAGGAAAATCCTCTACTTGGTGATGTTTCTCCAGCGCCGAAGTGAACATTTGGGACCATTCGGGACGTCCCGGGCCCCCACAAAGAAACTGCTGGCTCGTTCGCACGTCGTTCACTCCCTTTGCCGCCTTCACCTTTTCAACGCCAAGGCGACAAACTTGAGTCATGTTGGATGCACACTTCTGACCTTTGCTTTGGGTGCTCTTCTTCATCGGGGTATGAACTTTAGTCTGGGATCCTCTAACCATCATTACCATACACGCTTTTCGCGTGATTTTCTGAAAGCTCCCCATGCAACTTGGAGGGGCTTTCCAAAAGCCAAAAGTCGTCCGGCCGAATGAGAACTGCCATCTCTGATGTTCTTGTTGCGCCTAAGGGCAACCACCGGCTCCCATATAGCCGGCCCCCTTGCCCCCCAAACCCACACACACACACCCCGCCAGGCCCACAGCGCTAAAGCCGAAACGCCCAGCCGGAGGGCAGGCGGGTCTCATACCAAACAACTTGCCGTGGTAATTATTTATCTTGGTGTTGTTTAAAAGGAAACCCAAAGTAACTTCCCCCCCGCTTGCGCCCTTTGGAGGTTTTCCGCCGAGCAAATGCATGTATTTTCTGTGCATGTATATCCGCCCGGGCCTTTGCCCTGTTCATGGTTCAGCACTAGTCCGACGTGTGATTCAAGAGGTCGAATCTCTATATTCAGGATGCTGTCACCAGCAAAAGGTCCACGGGCTCATCTTGACCAAAACTCTGCGGTACACCAATAATGATATTGCCACATATATATATATACATAGATATATATATATATATCTATATGTTCCAGGCCGTGGACCCCCCCCCCCTCCCCCCCCCAACCCCCCCCCCCTGTGGGGGTGGGGTGGGTGGTGGGGTAGTGGGGTGGTGGGGTGGTTGGGTGGTTGGGGTGTGGTTCGGAGTTGGTTTAGGCTTGGTGGGTTGGTTTAGGGTTGGTTCAGGGTTGGTTCAGGGTTGGTTTGCGGTGGGTTTCGGGTGGGTTTGGGGTTTGGGTTGATTTAGGCTTAGGGTTGGGGTTAAGGAGGGGTTGCAGGGTGGTTTGGTTTAGGGTAGGATGTTGCGAGAGGTGCGGGGGTGTTGGCTCACGGGGTGAAAGGGGAAGTCTGGGACCGAAGCTGCAGGGCTCAGTACTGGACAGCATCCCCAGCATTGCCAGCATCATCCCCAAGATGCGGATGATGCGGGGGAGTGGGGGGACCATACCATTGGGGGGGGGGGGGGGTAGGTACGTCAGGGACTGGTACATATGCTCACCCCCCCCCCCAGGGCCTACCTTTCCACTTCAAAATGTACAAAACCCTCTTATTTTTAAAGACAGGGGGTGTGAGCATATATATGCAAGAAGTGTGCTGTTGCTGCATATTTTTTTGTGGGTGACAAGTCATGTTGAGTAACAACAGCAAAGAGTTTATAAACTTTCAAGACAGTTTATAAACCATGTCAAGGGTTTGACGGTTTCCTTGCAACAAGGGCAGGGGGGGGAACTCTTTACGGGGGGGGGGGGTACTGAGAGTCTTTACAAAGTTGGCTGAGTCACCTCACTGCTAAGACTTCCAACCACACCCCCCCCCCCCCCCCTCACTGCTAAGAAACCAGCTTCCAGCCACCCCCCCCCCCCCCCCCTCCCCCCACTGCTAAGACGTTTTTCAAGACTTCCAACCAACCCCCCCCCCCCCCATCCTTCAACGATACCATGAACCTTGACGCGGGAAACTCGTCAAACACTCAATAAGGTTTATAAACTTTCCTGAAAGTTTATAAACCTTCTGTAGGCTTATTGCGCAGCAAGTGGAGACTGTTGTTTGGGAAAAAAGGACACTCATTTGAGGCCTTGTTTGATGTGGTTTGGGCATGTGGTCCTAAAAGGTTGATGATTGTGTGTGTGTGTCATCACTGCTGCACTGTTATATCAAAGGCTGTCCATTCGGTCCAAGGGAACACAGTCTGAGCAACTGCTGCAAAACACTCTGTTTTACAGCATTTTGTTGGATCTCTAATCCCTTCAAATGTCCAATTTGAAACACCTGAAACCTAGAATCTGGAGATCAGAATCCTTGAGATGTCTTATGTTGGATTCTCCAAGCCTCATAATTTGGAGCCTGGAGTACTCCAACACGAATTGAATTGGAATGTTGAAGGGGGCAAAATGTTTTTTGGGAAACGAACAATCTTCGGCCCAAGGGAACACAATCTGGGCAATTTCTTCGAAACACTTTGTTTTACAGTTTTTTGTTGGACCTGCAATCAAATGAAATGTCCATGGTGAAGCACCTGAAACCTAGAATCTGGAGATCAGAATCCTCGAGATGTCTAATGTTGGATTCTCCAAGCCTCATATTTTGGAGCCTGGAGTACTCCAACACGAATTGAATTGGAATGTTGAAGGGGGCAAAATGTTTTTTGGGAAACGAACAATCTTCGGCCCAAGGGAACACAATCTGGGCAATTTCTTCGAAACACTTTGTTTTACAGTTTTTTGTTGGACCTGCAATCCCTTGAAATGTCCATGGTGAAGCACCTGAAACCTAGAATCTGGAGATCAGAATCCTCGAGATGTCTAATGTTGGATTCTCCAAGCCTCATATTTTGGAGCCTGGAGTCCAACATATCCAAGTACACATTCCTTTCCAAATACGATTTTTGATCCGAATTGAATTTGCATATTGAATAGAATTTAGTAAGCACATAGTTCACCACCATTCATAATTCACCATAATGTCTATATTAGATCAGAATTTGAACAGGAATACCTTTCCAAATAAGGAAAATATCATTGCAGTAGAATCCAAATATACTTTAATGCAGACAGAGTTCAATTAGCTTTTGAACATAATAATTTGATTAAGAATCCATCCCCAAATACAACTTGAATTGGAATATAGCTTATTCTGGAAAGAAATCACTTGGCCTTTGCAAACAAATTTTAATAGTAACTCATTCCCAAATATGATTTAGCTTAAATGTGGCTAAACAAATAAAGGGCACATATCCCCAGACTCCCAAACTTGGTCTGGAGATGTGTTTGGCATGTGCAGGTCTCAGAGCTTTCATTTTCAGGAGATTTTGTGCTTTTGGGTCTGTGCAGGTTGCAGAGCTCAAAGCTGCCAAAAACATCATTTTTTCAATGTTTTTCCCTGGTGTACTCAAAACCACTGTAAAAACCAGTGGTTCAATCAAAGCCAGGCTCGAATCTGAAAACGGAATCCGTTTTCGCTTTGCTGCCTTTCAAGCCTCACAGAATCAGACATCTGCTGTCATATAGAAGGTAAAAAACAACAAAACACTGTATTTTACAGTGTTTCAGGCATCTGCAAGAAAGAGGCACACAGAGTAGAGTTGACACCTTCAACTAGAAGAGGGCAAAGGTAGGCCCTGGGGGGGGGGTGACCATATATATATATATATATATTTATATTTACACCCCTTCTATCTATACACATTATATATATATATAGAGAGAGTCAATCTTGAACTATAACATATTGTTGAGGAGACCCCAGTCACCCCTGAATAAGATCTTATTCAGGGCTCCAAGGCAAAAAAGGAAGATCCTGCAGGGGTCCATCTGCCTCCAAGCTGTGCCTACATCGGTCTATTTTCGGTGATGTCTGCCCTTGAAGCTGATCGGGTCGAGCTGAGCAATGCGTTCCGAACCAAAGGTGGTTAAAATGCGGGGAAAACGTTGAAACCCTTTGACACCAAATAACACATTCTAGGTCCTCCAGAGAGGTTAAAATAAGGGTACCCTTTTGGCTGTACCCTAGTTGGACCCACCTAGTTTCACCTGGCAGCTCAGATGCTGGATCTCACGCTCAGGGCGCTTGCGCTCATTCACTGCGGCTTCTCATGAGTGGTGATCAACACCGAATTGACTTCATGCCTTCCACGAGGGTAACATTATAGGCACGTCGGTCATAGAATCAATTCACCTTCATTGAAGCCGTTTGTGTCCATGCCTTCATTTGAGTCTGGCTCGGCGGTTGGCTTGCTCTTGCTCTTGCTTTTGGCTTAGCTTGAACACGAACCAAGAAGGGCAAATCCCCTAGTAGACACTCTTTGACCTTTCAAACTAGAGTTGTTCTCTTATTGGAAACCAAAGGACACCATCCATCCAATTTCTGGACCCGGCGAGCACCCATGAGACAAACCCATGTCCATCCCAGGTGCCCTGCAGAAGCAGTGTCCTCTAAAACAAAGACACTCTTCTAAGAGTTGGTATTTCACTACCAAAACCCTTCAATGACTGCTGCCCTCACAAACCCCCACTGTTCAAACAGCAATCGCCCCAGATTTTCCAAACTGATTCACCTTGCAGGATCCCATCAGCATTTGACCATTTCACCAACCCAAAACTGGCAATTACCAAATCCAAGCCTCTGACCTCAAGGAACAGAAGGCTCCTAACCAAACTGAGCTGCAAGGCCCATGGATGACACCAATCGGGACAAGCCGCACCGAACTGGTGCCTGGTGCACCCCGGGACCACTAAGCACTCTTGGCAAAACGGCCGGCGAAAAAGGGCGTGTCTCTTTAAGGGAACCTCCCTGTCTCAAGAGCTAAACCGACAGGA
>CAUJNA010000269.1:872537-917537 GCA_963377175.1 Effrenium voratum
ACCAACCCTGCTTCACTCAAGGGCAAGACATTGAGCACTGCAAGCAACCACCGTGTCCAGCCACAAGCCCTGTCACCTGTCCACAAGCTTTGCAATGCCCAGTGCTTTCAGGCCAGTCACTACTATAGGCAACCAGAAGCTTTATCATCCATGGTAAAACCTAGAGGCAAAATACCCACGGATTACACCCCTGGATAATTTTCGGCGGAGCCCAGAAAATCTCATCAGGTCTGGTGGAATCTCCTTTTGGGGAACCTCTTTGTTTTTGCCAGGGGAGCATTCCTGCCTTTGAATCGAAACGGTCACCGAAGGCACTGGGAACAACGAGCTCGTCTCAAAATCGGGCAATTCGTCCAAAACGATCCTCTTCCTTTCGGTTTCCCCTGAAAAACCGGCCCAAAAACTGGATTTGTATCGAAAATGATCGGCTTCCTTTCGGTGTGGTGTGCCCTGAAAACCAGCCCCTCTTTTCCAAGCCAAATTCTCGGCCGCGCCGCCGGCTTGGCGCAGATCATGGAGTAGCAGGCCCCGAAGCCGAAGCCGTAGATGATGGCGAAGGCCAACAGCTGCACTCGATTGCTGGTCAGCGCCTGCGACAACAAAAAAAAGTCAGCCGTCTGCGGGGGCGGGGCGCTCCGCCTTTGTTTTGCTTTTTGGTTGTTCCTTAAAGTGTGTTTGCTTTTTTCCCCCAGATAGCTGAAAGTTATAGGGGTTCTAACTTCTAATAAAGAGGGGAAGTGATTTGCGAGATTGACGGCTGGGTGCTAGGGGGCATGCAGTCTGTGGTGCTGGTGCAGGTGCTGTTTGGGGCGCTGATTGAGGTGCTGGTGACGTGGGCGAATTTTGCAAATATGACGGCAGGGTGCTAGGGCATGCAGCTTGGATCCTGGTGCAGGTGCTCTTTTGGGTTGCTTGTGACGGTGCGAGGGTGCTCGTGCAGGTGAAGTTGGGGTAGAGGGGGTGGGGGCGGGGGCCGGGCGCGGGCGTTTTCTTGCGAAATTGATGGTAGGGGTTCTGGGGGACACGCAGTTTGGGGTGCTGGCGCAGGTGCTGTTTTGGAGGGCCTGGTGACGGCACGCGCGCATTGTTTTGCGAGATTGACGGCAGGTTCCCTAGGCATGCAGTTTGGGGTGCTGGGTGCATTTTTGCAAGGTTGACGGCCGGGTGCTCTGGGGGTGCTGTTTCGCTCTTCGGGAGGTGCTGTTAGAGGTGCTGGTGTGCAGTCATCGGCCTGGTTGTTCGCTATCTGGGGTCTATGCTGGTGTATTCTGATTCTTCCTTTCTCTTTTAAGCACTTCACCAAAAAAAACACCTGACCTAGTGACCTAACCAAATTCCTTTTCCTCAGGCTTTACATCCTGAGTACTTTCGCCTCAGATATGTTTGGGCTTGCAGGAAACTAATCGAAATAGAGGTTCTATTGTGTCCATGAACTGTTAAATGGATGTGGTAATATGACTAATCCCCAACAATGTTCCCTCGTTAACACTAAACATATCAGGAAAAACAACACGCAAGAACATATTATCCACCTACAATCATGCATTCTTGCAGGATTGGACTACTATTTTCAATCTGTTGACCAATTGCCTCCGCTGTCTCTGCTTATAAGAGTGCAAGTGGTTCGCCGTTCCATCTCCGCACATTGCGAAGCATCTTCAGGATCTGAAGGGTAGGAATCGAAGCCTTTGCTCCGCAAGTTAGCAAAGAATTGCAAGGGCCTGAATTGGCAAAGGGTTGTGGGGTGCTGAACAGCTAAGTCTAGTCACACATGGAGGGAGTATACGAGAAGTACTTCTCTAGCCCCTTATATTTTTTCTCGCTCAGTGTTGCCTTCCAACCAATAAGAGTATGCTTGATTCAGGTCCACATTTAGTGAACATGAAATTACAACAGAAGTGCAAAAGAGATCACAGATCAGGCTTGCTCTGGCTTGAAGGCCTGGTCACACAGAGCACATTTTTGCGGATCTCACAATTTGGAGGATGGGTTTCAGGGGAACCCCAAGAGCGGCCCATGACTTTTTCGTCAAACGTCCGTGCCTGGCCGCCGGATGCTATGTCCAGAGGCAGCAGAGTGCCCAGCAAGAGCACCAAACACCCCACCAGGCCCGCGACAGACTGGAAGCGGCCGTCCATCAAAGTGCCCATGACCAGCTTCCCTACCGAAGCGGAACAGACTATGGACCGGCATGGTTGGAGGAGAATGCCCTTTTTGGGTGGTTTAAGTGGCAACCAACAACGCAAAAAACCAAGAAAGTCCATGTTGGGTGGCCAAAAAAACACCCAAAAAAACAAGTCCATGGTGGGTGGCCCTCAACTTTGACATAAACGGTCTCATGTCCGTTTGCGGTTCTTCGCTACTTCTTGCGGCCCTCCAAACTCCGATCCGAACCCCACAGAAATGGCGGGGGCGTCCGGTTGGTTCGGGGAGTTGATTTGCGAGGTTCCCCCCCCCGCGCCCCAAAGAGTCGGATGTAAGAGAAGAATAGTTGACATGATTGCTGGTGCCCGCATCAAGCCAAGTGCAACATTGCAAGCCGATCTAGTGAGTCATTTGGGTATGTGTCAGAATAGGCCAAAAATGGTCTTCTTTCGTTTCCCTTTAAAGCCACCCAAGAGCTCAACAATGCACAGACCCATTTGGGTGTGGGTCAAAATTACAGCACCAGGATATGGAGCGCAGGTCTTGGTACATGTTTCCACTTCCCAGGGCAACCCATTTGGGCTACCTATTTGGCCATGGGTAAAAATCCAAATCGTACCCCCAGTTCACATCCCAAATGGGTGGCGCACCTACCAACCAAAATGGGATCTTATTGGTTTTGAAGGCCATTTTTGATAACAGACCTATCTGTGTCGAGAAGCCTGCGATGGAGGCTTGGAACACTGCCGAGGAGTAGAGCCCACACAGCTCAAGAGCCATGCCCACGTCAGTCTTCAGGTACATCACCAGCCTCGAGTCGAGTGATCCGGGACCCGGATCTCAAAATGGAATGCGGACACATTTTTGGTTGGCAAAGGGAAACCAAAAGGACACCATGGGGGGGACACAGATTTTGAGAAAGACCCATGTGGGCAAATTATTTTGTTTCACGCATGGAACCCCTCAAAGGGCCTTTGCCGGTTGAATGTCTGCCTCCAGTCAGGGGGGATTATTCAGTCAGAATGAGCGGAGTCGCTTCTGTTCTCAAAGCACCCCCCAAAAAGGCTCGCCCAAACAGGGATCCTTACATTATACACCTGAACATTGCCTTGTAAATGGTGGTTTCCCTTTATTTTGGTGGAAAAAACAACATGTTTCAAATGGTTGCAAAATGTATCTTTTAAGGAGCCCTGCCAACTGGGTGCATTTGGTGGAGTGTGCCCTTTAGGAGGGGGCAACGGGGAACCGGAAACAAAAAACAGGAAAAAGGACAGCTGCCACTTCTTGGGTCGACCCCTCATTCTGACACAAATCGCGATGATCCCTGGACTTTCGGCTCAAACTGGACTGAGGGTTTTTTTCGAACACGTTGCCCCAACTTTTTTTAAAGAGTTGCACCGCTTGTTGCACCTCGGCTCCGGGGCTTTGGAAGCCAAGTTATGGCTTCGGCCTGGCTGCTTATGGCTCCGCCTGGCTTCCCCTGCGCTGGAACATTCCCCTCACAGCCCGCTTATCGGAGGGATGCTATGGCATAAAAAGGCACCCGGCAAGGCTCCCGAAATGGAAAAGGAGCACAGGCCACCAAGCCATTTTCCCACCCTTTGCGTTTGATGAATGGCTGTGGCTCAAAAAAGTGGTACCTTTTTTGGGCCCCTTGGATGGAAAAGAAGACCAAAACCTGGCTTCGAGCAACCCTGCTACAAGTCCCGGGAATTTCAAGAGTCGTGGCCAGGTGAATGTGAAGCTTGAGGCTAGATCTGCCGTCCAGCCGCTGCGCGGATTTTTCCTGAACCACTCGAACATGGCTCCAACCAACTTGGGATGTCTATCAAGGGGCTCAACCAATTACCAACCATACCCATGTTTGCACGTGTATGATGCGTGTGAGCACTGATGTTCATTGTGATCGCAACTGACATGGAAATGTTGGTGAGCAAGGCATATTTTCTAATGTTCTAATGGCAATGGTAAATCAGTGATTGTGACTCTGTGACCCATGTCATCCTCCTTACTACACTAGATGACAAATATTGACCGCTGCCCAAGAGCTGTTTATGATATCAACAAGGGTGACTGCTTTATCACATTTAAAGGGGTTCCCTGGGTGAAAGGCCCTAAAATCATTTTTTTCCTGCAGGCACGTGTAATTCGCAGGCCAAACGGCGAGTTGATGAGGGCAATGACCACATACATGAGGTACAGCGAGAGAAAGGCCAAGTGCCAAACCGCACCCTGGGATAGACTCCATCGGAAGTTCCTGGAGCAAATCAAAGACTCCAACTGCTCGGCTTCAGCCAGGGTCGGGCCACACCAGATCTTAAACATGTTTAATCCTCTGGTCACAAAATAACATTGTAAACCACGTTTTCATAGAAAAGAGGGTCTGATTGCTTAAGCCAGTGTTTCCTAACCTGGTTCTTTCTCTCAATGGACCTCCTCCATGTTACGGTGAAGGTACTTGCCGCGAAATATCACAAATTGCATCCCAATCCTCGGTTGATCCGCCACGTGCGTTTCCCCCATGGGAGTACCAAATATAAGCATCCTGGCAAATCCCTCGCACACCTACGGGGCGCATGCCAAACTCAGGGGCAACAGGTACTCAAGATTGAAGTGATCCTTCAACTGATCCACTAGCTGTCGCAGCTCGTTGACCCCAAACTAGTAAACCCATCCTACTAATAGGGGGGTGTACCTCCAAACGTGATGAATCCCCGCTAAGCCAGGGACAACCCCACATTCATATCCTGGGGTACGTTATCCAGCAGAAATACATGTCGTTTGCATGGCTGGCCGATGCATCATGTTTCCCACGCTATGCCGGCCAATCTTGTCAAACCTCTGCCATCCGAGTATGTGAAGACCCAGCAAGAATCAAAAAGACAAAAGAAAGACGTGTCAAAAGAACAACTTTAAACAAAAGAAGAAGCAGAAGAACGAGGAAAAGAAGACAAAGAAGGAGAAAATACAAAGGCAAACCATTCTTCAAGAAAAAGCCAAAACGGAGGCTCGAAACGCAACTGTCCACCACAAGGGCCAAAGTAATCAGAAGGCGCGTGGGACACTCTTAAACACGATGTAGTCATGCTCTGCTAAGAGAAATAAACAAGACACACAACATTTCAGGCCAAAAGGAAAATCCCAGCAACCATCCTGCGAGGGTGGTAGATAGGGTGTCTAGACAATTAAACAGATTGCCCTTGCGCCTTTGGCTGCCCCTTGGGTGAACGTAGTAGATAAGTAAAAAGGGAACTCCATTGTTTCGTAGTTGATTTTAAAGAACCACTGAAAAAGAACAGGAACAACAATTGAAACCACGCGAAAAAGCAGAAGGAGACAAACAGGAAAAGAAACAACAACAACACAAAGTTTTCACTTAAACCAAAAAAAAACACATGAAGGAGAAACAAAAAGGAGGAAACACACACACAAACAGAAGAAAAAAAAGAAGGCCACCCACTGAAGGTCCGGGATTCAACCTTAAACGCTCCTGGTGGAGCCATCTTCCTCTGAGGGCAGCTGTGAGTGGCGTCGCAGCGGGCCGTCTCGTGCCTGGAAGCCTCGGAGCGAGGCGTCTCCCGAGTGGCTCTGATAAAATGAGCCTAGGTGCTCCAGTCGAACATAGGTACCCATTTTTGTTCACTCAAAATGAGTCTAGGTCCTCTCCAAATGAGTTTTTGGTTAGAATAAGCGCACCCGATCATTTTGTTGTCGGTAGTCTATCTTAGCAAAAAAACCCTCCCCCCAAAAAGGGGAAAAGGGCACTACTGGGGGACCTAGGAGTCGTGTTCTGTCATTTGTTCACATATGGCCATGGAGCATAACCTATGGCTCCATTTTTGGGTGGATGAACATCCATTTGCCGCCTGTGTTGATGTTCACCCTGGGTATAGGGTCTTGACCCACAGCCATACAGATATATGGCATAGATGTAACATGTATATACATATGAATACACATGTTCTTTTTTGTTTGCAAAAGTATGCATTTGGGTGTGTCTGAACGATTGAAAGCAAACACAATGTGTAGTTGTCTTATGAAGACCTAGTTGTGAGGATTGGTTTCTCAAAAGGAGTTGGTTTAAATGAAGTTCCAGCGGGAACTTCCAACCATGCTTGTCAATCCTTCTTTGTAACCGGCCCAGGGCAACCAATCACCCGGTGGAGTGGCTCAAAAAAAATGATTGCTGGGAGTTCCGAGTTTCTTCAATTGATTCTAAGAGAAGCAAACGGGTGGTTAAAGCAAACCAGTTTGCTTTGTCTCCAAATCAATGTTTCCCAATTCGATCCGAAGCCAGCCAAGGCCTCCAGTTACAAGTGACCATGGCAGAAAAATGGAATCTGGGTGTCGGGGTCTAGAAAAAAACATCGCCTCTTGGGATCCCATTTGGAAAAATAGAACAATATGGAATTATCAGCTACCCTCGAATTGAACCATCCAAACCACCTGGCGACTCTGGGACCTTCTGCCAAAGAAACGGGTCGCGGGTCGTGCGTCTTTTTGTTGGAGTGGTTACCAACTACCCCCCCCCCCCAGTTGTATCTTGTGTTTTTTTGGGGGAAACCCAAAGGAACAAAAACATGATGGGGGGTCCCCTAGAATGACACAGCCAGGCCTCTTTGCTTCAGCTTCGAAGCTTGGCTTGGAATTGGCTTTTGGCAGTCGGAAGACAGGTATGTCTTTCAGGCCAACGAATCCGACGTCCTCGTTAGGAGCAATCACAATTAGACCAAATACTCAGGCCCCTCAGTTGATCTTAAAGGCCCTTTTGAGGGAATACAGGGCTTTTTCGGGCTCCAAATGCAAAGTCAGAAATCTTGAGACTCCAAATGGCCAACAAAAGTAACCAACCTTCTTGGTTCCCTCTAGAATATGGCCGTTCAAACAAGTACAAAGCGCAACTCCAGGAAGTGAGTCAGTCCCCCTCAGTTCCCCACAAAATAACCTGCTGGTGCGAAATCGGTTGGGAATGAGTTGGGGATTCTCGAAGAACGGAAACCACGAGAGGTTAGAATAAGTTGGTACCAACTTTTTCCGTAGTCTATTTTAGTAGGGGCTTTCCCTCCCCCCCAAAAAGAAACGGTGAGAGGTCGGGCACCTAGCTGGGGGACCGGAGAAAAACCCAGGGCCCTCCGAAAGTTTCCACCTGCCGCTTCGGCGCACAAGGGCACCACCACCAGCGCCATGACCACTGGGATCGCCAGCGAGGCGTGGCGCCACCCGAAGCGCGCGATCAGCGCCGCGAAGAGCGGCGGGAAGACCATCCCCGAGACGCCTCGGCCATTTGAATCATAAAACCCGGTATTGAAATGGTCTTCCCAGAAGCATGTGAAGAATTCAGAAGGCGGCCGCAGCTATTTATGGTTGGGATTGTCCCTTACCAACCTTCACTTACCCGGGTTTTGATTGTGGCTCATTGGAGAACAGGAGCCCTGGCCGAAAAGGTGGGAAGCCCAAGCAAACCCCATGCAGGCCACGCAAAAAACGTTTTTGTTTTGTTTTGCAAAAACCAACTAGTGGGGGCAATCCATATTGTCTACCTGCAAAAACCCAACTAGTAGGTCAACTGTTATCCTGTACTTAATCATGTTACAAACAATCTCTTTTAGACCCTCTTTTCACTAATTGATGCCCTCCGCCCCCGGCTCCAAACATTTGCTTATCCGCACAGTAATTCGCGCCATTTGCTCCGTGACCAAGCTGGCGTTTTCGACAAACTGTCTTCCGGGGCCGCCCGCAGCCAGCCGCGTCTCGGCCGAGGAGCTGAAGGCAGTTGTCAGCAGGGCGATGGCCAGGGCCGCGTGGCTGTCGAACCACGTCCTCAGATCCCCGCAGCTTTCGCGCGTGAGCTGCGAAAGCGGCGAAAAGCCACCGCTGGGCCGCGGCAACCCCTCGGCAAAATTCTGGAATTCTTGGGGAAAAACATGGACAGCAGAGTTTATGGAATATACCTAACATTTAAGACCCCAGGATAAATGTGAGCAAAGATTGCAATGGAGTGTTTGGGAATAAGCGTTGTAACCTCAACAATGTCGATGCTTCAACAGGGTTCCGACAATGGATACTCAAAAAAAAAAAAAACATTGCACAGGATCCTGCAACGCTGAAGGTAGTGTTCCCTCCAATCCCCTAGTCAGCGGGTGAATCTGGCCTTGTTCTTGAGACCATGTGACCATGAACTTCAATTGGGAACCCCCTCGAAGTGGCTGGTGGACATGAATCCTGAGCCAAACTTCCATTTGCTGAAGAATTATATTTTCCCCTGTTGGTTTTTGATGGAATCTATCACTACCAGAGACAATTCTGTTTTCTCCAGGGGGCTTAAGGAAAGTGAAAGTACACCATGTCCACCACAAATTCCCCAGTTGAAAAAACTCATCGCCATGTTTCAAACCCCCACCCTCCCCCACCCCCACCCTGCCCTTCCCACCCCCCTGCCCTCCCCACCCCCTGCCCTCCCCACCCCCTGCCCTCCCACACTGCCCTCCCACACTGCCCTCCCCTGCCCTCCCCCTCCCTCCCCTTGCCCCTTAGGGCTTTGTCCAGGCGTCGTGGCGAAGACGATGACGGGCCCCAGGCCGCTCAAGTCGTAGGCCGCGCCGTAAAGGCCGTGCCTCAGCCGCGGCTGAGCGACTCCACCGCTGCGGCTCGCGGCGTTTGAAGCGGCCACCACTGGCCCGAAAATTTGGTACTGGTCGCTGGGAAGAGATGTTTTTGGGTGGGGGTCATTTCTCCTAAGCAGGTTCAAGACAAGATCCAATGGGTATGCCACCGGGTATGCGTTTCGAACTAGGGGAACCCCCGTACCAACTCCGAAATAGACATATGGGGTTGAACAAAAGGTGTTTGTTTGTGATTTTTGCTTACTGGATGGCCATTGGTCGGAAAACCACTAAGCAGATTGATAACTCCAAAGAAGATATACCAAATAGCAATTCAAGCTGCAGCGCCGCGAGTAGCCACAAACTGGGCGCCCAAGGGTAGACCAGCGAGGCGGCCAGAATCAGCAGCGAGCCGGCGCGCAGGCCTCGGGTCCCCTCCGTTCCATTTGTGGGGTAGTTGCCAAAAACATGGGGGTAGACTTGCGCAGTTGTTGGGGAAGTTGCCAAAAATCCATGTTTGGGGTAGTTGCAAACTTTGCGGATAGACTTGCAAACTGGTTGGGGTAGTTGCAAAACAACACGTTTGGGGTAGTTGCAAACTTTTGGGCGCAGACTTGCAAAAAGCATGTTGTCGTTGCAAACCTTTTAGGGGCAGACTTGCGCACTCTTGGGGGTAGTTGATGAGTTGATGTTTGAGGTTGCAAAAGTTAACGGGACCCTCCAAGGAAAAGCTCAGGTGTGATGGCGCAAACGGGCTTCAAACCTAGGGATCCTCCCGCTTGTCGCCTGTTGACCCAGGATTAAGAAACCTCGGGTTGAAGACAGGGGGTTGTCCCATTCATGAGGGGATCCTTCACTTTTGGGGAACCGCCATCCTTGGAAAGCAGCTTTACTGGCACAAAATGCACACCACCATCCTTGGAAAGCAGCTTTCCAGGCACAAGAAGGCTATTCTCTGCACTTACAACCATTCATTATCTCTTGTTGTATGTGTTTTCTATGTTTAATTCTAATTTTGTATTTTGTTGTATTTTATCTATGTTTAATTATTGTTGTATTTGTTCTATGTATATTCTGTTTTTAATTCATCACCACCGATTCGCCATCTTCGCAGGTTCTGCCTGGTAGGGGGGGCTGATTCCTTGGCCCCCGGCCGCCAATGGCTGAATCGGAGGGCGCCAGTGGCAGGTGCAATGCGCCGGATGGCTGGGAAATCAATTTCGAAGCACTTTAACACCAGGGGAACGCCAAAGGTTTGTTGGTATTTACAGGG
This sequence comes from Effrenium voratum, assembly GCA_963377175.1. NCBI lineage: Eukaryota > Dinophyceae > Suessiales > Symbiodiniaceae > Effrenium > Effrenium voratum. The sequence goes on from CAUJNA010000269.1 coordinate 882,558, forward strand.
GAATCATCAGTCCAGGGTTTCTAAGGTAGTGCAGGAGTTCGCCCATCCAAAGATGAATGCCCTGAGCCTTTGCAATGGTTTCACCATGGGGCCGAGGTCGCGCGCAAAAGCGCGAGGCAGACGTTGAATCGCTGGGCAAAGAGATCCGGAAGTTGGTGGCCACAAAGGAAGAGATTGGCATGGCGGTCTTAAGGCAATCTCTGGCGTTGTTTTTTTTGGCCCCGGAGGCTGCGAGACGCCATTCTCGTGGTCAAACATCATGAGGCGCTGCAGGTGCTCTGTGACAGGAGGAATGATTTCGAAGCCGTGGATGACACCCTCGCAGGTTCCGCGTCGTGCTTGTTATCTCAAACAAACAACCCCGACAAGGAGCGAGCAAAGGTCAGATGAGCAGGATAAGCGAGCCAGAGGACTCGCAAGGAGCTGCAAGCCCAACTGAAGAGGAAGCTGAGCAGACCGCTTTGCCAAGCGATCCAGCTGACAAAAGGTAAGGCCTACAATTTAGAACATGGACCTTTAGAACCATCTTAGAACTGCTCAAGTGGGGGCTTGACCCTGGGCTTCACCCAGCATTTGGCTTTCCGCCGTCCCCCCTCCCCGGAAAAATGAAAACAAATCAGGCACAAAACGGGCGGCTTCAATGGTGTTAAAAAGAAAGAAAGAAAGAAAGAAAGAAAGAAAGAAAGAAAGAAAGAAAGAAAGAAAGAAAGAAAGAAAACACAACGGAAACCACCGGAATCCAAACCTGGAGAACCCGCACCCCTCACGCCATGCCACGTTTTTTTCCATTGGACCCATCCCTCGTGTGTGTCGAGGCGCAGGTCTTGCACCCGAAGCGGTGCAAGGCGTAGCCCCCGGGCACCGTAAAGGCGCCCTTGCAGAGCAGGAAAATGCCCGGCACCCAGGAGACATGGTACTGATCCGTTTTGAACTCCTCGTAAGGCGAGGGAGCTCGAGCTGAGCCGCCCCAGCTCAAACTCTGGAAGCTAGCCGAAACCCCGAGGTTGGTGGGGTCTGCCCTGAAAAAATACTCAAGCAAGGCACACAACAAAAAAAAGGTGGAAGTGTATATTTTGTGGCTCAAGCACTTTCAGGGGCGTCAAAGAGGCGAGACCTGCTTCCTCTACAGTCCCGACCGTGAGATTGGTTCCAGGTTGCGAGGGCAACCACCAAAAGCTCTTGCTCAGCCGGCCGCAAATCGCCCTTCCGGCGAAGCTGCCTTGGGATAAATCGTGTTAAAGGGTGCCACAAAACGGTCCGTATTGGGTGACAAGCCATGTCTTCCAAGGGGGAACGCATGTCAAACCAAGTTGATATTAACAGTGTAACGATTTGATCAGCCCCCAACACACCAGGGGAAATATGGACATATGAGCCATGAAACAGCAGAATGGCTTGGGCCTCAAAAAACTGCTGGTCGTCCAACCTGAAGTCGAGCTTGGAAAACCTCCGTACCTTCGGCACCTCAGAACCATCCAATGAGACCTGTGCTATGAAACCCTCGACGTCGTCCGGGTAAAACACCCGGCTCATGTTGCAGCTTGCAGTCTGGAGTCCTTAAGCAAGAGAAAAGTTTGCACGCCAGCGGCTCGGCAGTTGGTTCATGGCAGCACTGGGACCTTCTCTTGCCGCAAAAGCTCGATTGGACAACAGCGAGGCCAGTTTTTACGCAAGCCAGCCTGTTGAATGATATAATAGGAAGCCGGGATTGCCTCTAAAACCAACAGGGGAAAATCAAATCAAATTCTTCAAATGGAGGCAACGGAAACCTGCCTACTTCTCCCCTTCGAGAGGCATCCCAAAAGCCCAACGACATGCTCAACAGCCCCCGGTCTTACGGTCCTCCATGATGGAGGGCAACATCACAGGTGCTGCGTGATATGAAAGACCTGCCAAGCATACGATTGGAAGGACCAACTGGCAACAGTGGACGTTGGAAATCCAAACAAGTTTATTACTTTCCAAATATGTTGTAAGTTAAACAACAAACCTGACAATGACAATCACTCCAGGAAAATATGTCATGCAGTATGTGGCGGTGTAGCCACTGGCTAGTGATCCTAGGTCCTCCAGTAGAGAGCTTAGAATAAGGGTACCCTTTTGGCTCGTGACGCACGAATGTCTGTCGCGCGTGGGTCGTAGGGCATGCCGCCCTACTACCGGTGAAAAGTGGGGCAGGAGCCCCGCACACAGACCCCCAGGAGAGACTCAACTGGGGGTGTGAAACAAGAGGCCAACCACCAGTGGAAAGGGGGTGGGACCCCCAGTCCACTGGTGGACACATCTCAAAGTCGAAGCCCGGCCCACCAGCCACCCCGGAAGGGGGAGCGGGGCGTGCACATAGTTCCGGAAGTAGCAGACTGTAGGCCAGGGTCACGAGGCGACCCCAGCACAGGAAGCCCAGGGCTGCAGGGCCTCCATCACGCAACAGCGCCCAGCGAGAATTCCCAGTCTCTGGGTACTCTGCCGAGGCGGGAGGCCCGGAGTAGGACCCGCTGAAGCCACTTGTGCTCCGCGTCAGTGCGCTGGAGGTAGACGCCAGGCCAAGCACCACGTGGCCAGGTGACCCCAGCATAGCGGCCGAGCCGCGGCCCCCAAAAGTGGGGTCCGGGTTGCGCCGGGCGATGCACTTCCTCACGGCCTTGAAGTGCACCAAGAGGCCACGGGCCGTGGCAGCACCGCCAGCATACCTGACAATGCCAGGGCTGCGCCGCCAGAAGAGCAGTGCAGCCTCCAGACCAGGCTGGAAGTCCCCGCATCGAACCGTCCACGTAGCGGAGCTCAAGGCCTTGTTCCAGGCCCACCACTGCAGCGAGCCATGAGGCCAGTCCAGCGGCTTGGCGAGGAGCTTCTCGACATGCAGCACAGGCGAGCCATGGCAAGGCTCAGTCTCTACATCTAACCCTAGGGCAACGGGGGCCTCAGGGGGGGGCACCTCGGGATCAGGGGGCGCAGGGGGCGGAGGAGGAACATGGGTGGCCGCCAAGGCAAGGAAGAGCTGCTGGAGCCAGCGATGGCGCCGGTAGGCAGAGAAAAACAAGGCAGACATGCGACAGACAGGAAGGGCAAGGGAAGCACGCGCCGCCCGCTTGGCCGCGCGGTCAGCCGCATGGTTACAACGCGCATGCATGAGCTCAACCGAGCCAGGGCACTGGTCGAGAGGCAGGTGGCCCAGCCAGAGGTCAGCCGCCGCAGCATTGGGAGGGACACACCCCCTCAGGTGAAAACCATGCCAGGCGCTGACCGCAGCTTGGGAGTCGGTGTGAACAGTGAGCCGACCGCGAGCAAGCTGAGCGGCACGCAAGATGGCGTAGACCTCAGCACGGTAGTTGTCCGCCAGGGGGCCCGGAACAGGACCAGAAGCGCACACACCAGCAGAGGCACTCACAACAGCAAAGCCCGCAGCAGCGAAGAGCAAGTGGTGAGGCAAGTAGACACTGCCATCAGTCCACAGGTGGACATCCCCGCCGCCGTACCTGGGTAGCCGGGTGGTAGCAGGCCAGGGCACGGCCCGGAGGGCGGCATGGGCAAGGTCCGCAGGGATTTCAGCCAAGGCATGAGTGTAGAAGGAAGGGCCCTGGTCCTCACGCTGGGCAGGTGGCGAACCAATGCGAGCATGGAGAGCACCCCTGGGCATCGGCTATTGATTTAAATCAATGGGAAGTTCATGTTCTGAATTGATATTGATTTTTGTCGTTTCTATTGATTAAATCAATATTTGAAGTATGTTGTGTTTTCCCAAATTCTGTTGATATTAATTTGTCATTTTCTTCTTGCTTTCTATTGATTTTTTTTTGACAATTCTATTGATGTGAGTTTGGGTCCTGTGCCTCTGGAACTTGGGCTCAAATCCTAGAATGCTTGTGCACATGGGCAACCCTTGATAAAAGGGATTGCTTGCCAGCGCCCTTGGTAAAAGGTATAGTGCCCTTGGTAAAAGGTCACTAGTGCCCTTGGTAAAAGGGTCATGAGTGTTGGCAAAGGTGGGGCCAGGCACACCCCCAAACCTCACATAGACCCAGGACTGCTCCTCAAGGAGATTTCCAAGCACTCAGGCTTGATTCAAGATCTTGGCAGCTATGAAAAAATCTCTAGGTCACAGGCATGTGACCCAAAAGGCCTGTGGGTCTGCTTGCCCTTGCTAAAAGGGCTGGTTGAACTGTCACCCATATGTGAGATTCATGGGGCTTGCCTCAGGCAAGCTATGTTTCAAGTCTTGCTGGGTGAGCCCTCCTTGAACAGCACCAAATGGAATGGATCAGTGTGGGTGGGGCTGAAGGTGGAGCGAATAACAATCCTCCTGTCCCACATGAGGCGGCTCCTGGGGCAAAATGAGATGCAAGCATGTGCCTCCAAGCTGACTGGGGCTGAATTCCTGCAGTTGCAGGAAGTTGTGAAGATGATCCAGCAGAAACAGCAAGTGGCAGCAGACCCCACCCTTGCTGAAAGGGAAAAAGGAAACCCCACCCTTGTTGAAAGTGAAAAAGCAGACCCCGCCCTTGCTGAAAGGGAAGCATCACACACACCCCTTCCTGAAAGGCCAGAAGACGCCAGAAAGCTCAAGAAAGAGGTTTCTGAGGCAACTGTTGATTCTGAAGGCTTTCCATTGGCCTTACAAACGCCTGACAAAAGCCAAAGCCCCTTGGTAAAAGGGGATGGGGTGGACAAGGGGGGGAATGATGCAACCCTACAGCAGCCACCCTCTTTCAAAAGGAGGAGGAAAGGCAGCTTAGCAACACAACCAGCAGCCACAGAAGAGGGTAAACAAAGGTTAAAAGATGCCTTGGGCATTGGCAAGGCCAAAAAGGCAAAGACCAAAGCAAGGAACCACAAAGCAAGTTCTTCCACAAAACCCTTGGTAAAAGGGAAAGGCTCCAGAAAGAAAAAGCCATTGGTAAAAGGTGCAAAGCCCTTGGTAAAAGGTGCAGCTGTAAGAAAGCCATGGGCAAAGCTCTATGTCACCCAAACTGCAAAGCCACCATGGAGAGCTTACATAACAGGCACTACAGACCCAAAGGGGAAGCCAAAACTAGTTGTGGAAACAACAAAAAGGAACCATCCAAAGTACAAAGAGATCTTGCAGAACATCAAGCAGCAGTTGCAAGAGGAGCACCTCACAAAGGAAGAAGCTCTGGAGTTGAGGGCAAGCCTCTACAAAACACACCCTTGCTAAAAGGTGACAATGTGAAAGTCTTAATGGCATCACCCTTGGTAAAAGGGAAGGGTTACCTGTACAGCTATACCCTTGGTAAAAGGGGCAGAGCACAGCAGCTTGGTGTCAAAAACAGTGTTGCCCCCTCCCCCCCCCCCCCCCAGGGTGAGACACATATGTTGTTTTTTGTTTGTGCCCCAAGGGTAGTTTAAATGGACTGCCTTCTAATGATGCCCAAACACATGTTCACCTGTCATTTTTGAGGGTTCCCTGTCAACATGTTTTTTCTTGGGCAGTGATGCCACATCCTTGAGCCAAAGACCCTGCAGCCATTTGCATATGCTCAAGCTTGTGTGTTTGCTAGTTTTTTGCTGTCCTTGGTAAAAGGACCAGCCTTGGTAAAAGGCCAATGCCTGGCTACACATGGCATGGCTACACATGGAACAACAAAGGCAGGCCCTCAGGCACTGGCACAGTGAGCAGGGCAAGAGCAGAAAAGTTCAAGAAAAAGGGCGAAGAAAGAGTAGCCAGAGAAAAAGCTGAGGCTGAGGAAAAGGCCAGGCAAGAAGAGCAAGAACAATCTGCACCCAGCTCCCTTGCAAAAAGGGAAGAAGAGAAGCCTGCAGGGCCCAGCACCCTTGATAAAAGGGAAGAGGGGCAGCCCAGCTCCCTTGCTAAAAGGGAAGAAGAGAAGCCTGCAGAGACAAGCACCCTTGATAAAAGGGAAGAAGAGAAGCCTGCAGAGCCCACCCTTGTTAAAAGGGAAGAGGGGCAGCCAGCTGCATCCAGCACCTTTCTTGAAAGGGAAGAAGAAAAGCCTGCAGAGCCCACCCTTGATAAAAGGGAAGGGGAACAGCCAGCACCATCCACCCTTGTCAAAAGGGAAGAAGAAAAGCCTGCAGAGCCTAGCCCCCTTGATAAAAGGGAAGAAACAAAAGAGCAGCAAGCTCAAGACAAGGAGCCAACAAGTGAGGCTCTTGGCAAGGCCCCTTCAAAGAACAAGCAGGCAAAGACCAACAGCAAGAGGCCCTGGTCCTTGGCCCCAGCCCTGCCCAAAAAAGCAAAGAGCTTGTTGCAGATGAGTCCCCTTTGGAGGACTCTGTTGACTGGGGCACCTCCTCCTCAGAAACAGAAAGCTCCAGCACCCCTGCAGCCAAGCCCCAGGCAAGCAAAGCCACCCTTTGTAAAAGGGTAAGTGTGTTCAGCCCTGAGAGGCAAGCCCAGCCTACCCTTGAAAAAAGGGCAAGAACAAACACGGCCACAACCCCTGCAACAAAGAGAAAAGCCCTCCTTGATGAAAGGAGGGAACCCCCAATGTGGCGGCTGAAAAACGCCCCCAAAGCCAGTGTGGCAGTGGACTGGCACAATGTCATTTGCTGCAATGATGTGGTGCCCTCCAGCTCCATCAATGCCTTGGAGAAGCTGGACCTTGCTGGGTATACAGTCCACATGGTGTCCTACTGTGGCCCTGCAAGGGAACAGCAAGTGAGAAAAAAGCTTGCTGAATTGAAATTCCGCTTTGCCAGTGTTACCTTTACAAGGAGCCGGGACAAGTCAGGGGGCAAGGGTGAATGGTGCCAGCAGCACAGGGTCGAGGTCATCTTTGATGACTCCATGGAGGTGCTGAATGACTGCTGGGCCAGGGGGCTCTGGGTGTATTGCATCCAAACAAACTACAACAGAAAAAGGTGGAAGTATGATTCCTACCCCACTTTGATGGATGCTGTGGAAAACTTCCTGGAGACAAGCTCCTAAAACAAAGGGCTGGCACCACTTCCCTTGATAAAAGGGATGCCTTCCATTACCCTTGTTAAAAGGGAATTGCAAATGGCCCCAACGCAAGCTGCCCTTGATAAAAGGGAGAGTGGTGGAACCTACACCCCCTTGATAAAAGGGAAGCCAGCTGAGCCCTCCCCCCCTTGATGAAAGGGTGAAGTTTGGCCAAAATGGCTTTTGCAGCTGCAGGCTTTGGGCTGTGGCAAAAGTGCATGTGCTCAGGGAATGGGCAGGGTCAAACAGTTTCAATTTTGCAACTGATCCCTTTTCTCAAGGGTGCAAGGGTGCTTTTTTCTAGGGAATGGGCAGGGCTTCTGGTCAAACAGTTTCAATTGTGCAACTGGTCCCTTTTCTCAAGGGTGCAAGGGTGCTTTTCTCCAGGGGTCCCTTTGGGGCTTGGGTTGGGGGAACCTTTTTTTTTTCTTTGAAGGGTGTCAATACCATTTTTGGGTTGGGGTTGAATTGGGAAGCCCTTCTCTCAAGTGATTCTTTGGGATTGGGAGTGGGGGGTATGACACATGTCTCCATTGCCAAGGTGCCCTTTTACCAAGGGCAGAATTGCAACTTGCTGTAGTTGTAGAAAAGGCAAATGCCCTTGATGAAACTTGTTTTTACTGGTGTATGTGGCTAGCCCTTTGCAAACAACACAGTCACCAGCATGGAATCTCATGTCATTGTGGCAGTTTCCAAATCCAATGTATGAAGGAAACCAAATCCACAACTTTGATCAATGTTGGTCAATTTTGGTCAAATTTGATCAATTTTGGTCAGTTTTGGTCAAAACCATGGTTTTGATCAAATTTGATCAAATTTGACCAACATTGACCAAAATTGATCAAAATTGATCAAAATTGATCAAATGTGGCCAGGCTTGGAAACCCCACACACGTGGAACATTGTTTGTGCACCGCAGCTTTCCTACCTGTCAAGCTTGCAGCATTTTTGCCCCTTGTTGAAAGGGGAAAAGAAATGGCACCAAAGGCAAAGTCCAAAACATCAAAGGGCTCTCCCTTGAAAAAAGGGATCATCAAGCAACCCTTGCTAAAAGGGACTGGCCAAGGAAGTGCAACAAAGGCCATGAAGGCCATGAAGGCTGTGAGTACTATGAAATTGCAGCTGAAAAAAAAACACTTGGCCAAACTTGGCAAGATGACCTTGGCAGAGAAGATTAAGAAAGCAGGGGAAGAGGCTGACACCCCTGAAGAGGCAGCTACTGAGTTGAGAAAAATGCTTGGTAAGCAAGAACACACCAGGGTTTGGTCCAAGTACCAAACAGCCTTGAAAGGCAAGCCCAAAGAAGAACAAGACGATTTCCAGAACAAGAGCAAGCATGAGAAGGGATTCGAAGCAGCACTGGCCCTTGTGAAGACTGAGGTCCCCAAGTTCTTCCACTACAATGAGTCCATGGAACACGCCACCTCCCTTGCTAAAAGGGAAAAATGGGTATCAGAGAAAAAGATGCTGGAACTTCATGGGGAAGATGATTTCTGGGCCCACATGGAGTCAGGAAGGATTATTTACAGAGCAGACCCACTCACACCAAATGTGTGGAATTACCAAGACACAGGCGACTTTGAAAAAAAAAACCCATGTGAAAAAGGCTCAGCACTGGTCATTAGGCCAGGAGTATGAACCGACTGCAGAAGACCAGCAAGAATGGCAAAGTTTCCTGAAAAAGGACAACTATAGCCATTTGAGGGCTTTTGGCAAGGGATCTTCCTTGATAAAAGGAAAAGGGAAAGGCAAAGGAAAGACAAAAGGAAAGACAACAAAAAAACCAAGAGGTTTGTTGGCCTTGGAGGATGGCACAGAAGATGATCTAGAAGAGACAACTGAAGAAGAACAGTGGAAGGAGCTCTTGGTAAAAGCAAAGAGGGCAAGAGACCAAGCTGGGCAGGCCAAAGATGATTGTGAGGCTGCCCTCACTAAAGCTGACCTTGCTAAAAGGTTAACCAAAGCAGCCAAGAGAGACACTACAAGCAAGTTGGAAATTCTGGCCAAAAGGGTAAAGGTTGTCAAAGACATCTTGGCCAAGCAAGATCAGTCAATGCCCTTGCAAAAAGCAAAACAGGTGCTTGTGGATACCATGACAGCAGTCAAGGCAGCCAAAGAAGAGTCCAAAGAACTCAACCAGGTTGCAAACAAAGCTGGAAGCAAAGCCAGCAAGGGCTCCAAGAAGTGAACTTAGGAAACACCCTTGCTAAAAGGGTACCTTTGCTACAATGCTAGCCCAAATGCCCTTGGTGAAAGGGAACCTGTTTAGATAGGGATGGCAATTGTCTATCCCACCCCCCTTGCTAAAAGGGTTTGGCAGCAGCTGGCACCGACAGGCAAAAAGAGTTTTCCACCAAGTGCTCTGAAGGGATGGGGTGGGGGGGGGAAGGTTCCAAACACAAAGAAATAGTATAGTCTGTTCTGGGGCTTGCTTGTTGAACCAACCCCCAAAGGCTTTGGGGTGTAAAAGGTCAGCATGTTTTTTTAGGGGTTGCTTTGAGTGCCAAGGGCTAGCATGCATCATGCTTGAAACGCAGGCCCTTTGGCTCCAGGGTAACTTATAATATTTGATGGCCTTGATAAAAGGCAGCCCCCTTGATAAAAGGGGAATTTGCCATGGAGAGGCCTCCCAAAAGGCTGAAAGGCTGGAAGTTAGACCAGTCAAGAAAACATCCTTGTGAAAAGGATGAAAAGCTTGAGCCAAACAAGTCCAGCCCTTTGTGCACAAGGCTGCTTGAACTTTGGTCCCTGGGAAGAATATCAGCAGTCCAGGCTGCAGAGATAGCACACTTGGCCATTTTGGAAGGAAGCTCCTCTGCTGAAACCATGGCCTTGGCCAAATGTGGTAACTTTGGTCAAAACCCTGGCAGTGCCCACAGGGACTTGGTCAGCCACTTTTGCAAAAACATCAAAGTATGTGACCCAATGCCAGTCACTGTTGATGTCCTTGACCCCAACACCAGGAAGCACACCACGGAAGAAGCCTCCCTGTTTCTTCCCCACATTCTTTTCAGCAACATTGCTGAGCACTACACAGAGGTTTTCTTGGACCTGTTCTGCTTCAATGAAGCAGAATCTTTTTGGCAATGTGCTGAGAGGTCCAAGGACCCCAGGCTTGCCCCACCAATCACCCTTGGTAAAAGGGTCAGGGATCCTTCCCACACATGCCCTATCTTTGTTCATGGTGATGGTGTGGAATACCAAAACCGAGACAGCCTGATGACATGGTCATGGGGCCCTTTGCTCAGCCAAAAGGAGAGCTTAGCAGCCCACCTGCTCCTGGTTGCCTTTCCAAAGAACTGCTCTGTGCCCACAACTTGGGGGCCTCTTCATGACTGGATTGCCTGGAGCTTTGCAGCCTTGATAAAAGGCACGCACCCTTCCCAAGATCCATATGGGAATGGCCTGCCACCTTCACTGGCAGAGCTGGCTGGCCTGCCCTTGACACCAGGCAACCACAGAGCTTGCATCTACAGCATACAGGGTGACCAAGAATTCTTCTCAAACATCTTGAAGATGCCACACTGGCAAAACAAATTCCCCTGTGCAGAATGCGATGCCCAAAAGCCTGCATTCAAGGGCATTAAGTGTCCTGATGGGAAGAGTGTCAAGCTTCTCAGGCAAGCTGATCAAAAGTTTGTATATGTCTCCCCTGAGCAAGCCCTCCTTGTTAAAAGGAGTGCCCATCCACTTTTTCAGGTGCCAGGCATCAGCGCAGCCATGGTGCGAGGAGACTCCCTCCACATCCTGTACTCCAGAGGAGTTGCTTCACACCTTGCAGGCTCTTTGATCCATTACTTGTGCTACTTTGATGGTGTGAAAGCAAGGCAGGCAGTGCCACCCAGCCAAAGGCTCCAAAAGCTGTTTGGCAGAATTAAGGAGCTCTATGTCCAAAATCAGGTCTCCTCCAGGTTGACCAACCTTCGCCTCTCCATGACTTGCCCTGATGCTGCCAAGCCTCACAAAAGCTTTGCGTGCCTTGAGGCAAAGGCTGCTGAGACTAAGCACCTGCTGCCCTGTCTGTTGCAGGTGTTGCGAGAAGCTCTGCCAGAAGATGACCCCATTCATCAAGCCATGCTGGCCTGCCTAGAAGCATTGATTCAGATTGCTGATCTGTATGATGCAATTGGGCTTTTTCCTACTTCTGAGGAGTTCTTGCAAGCCGCCAACCTTGCCAAAAGGTTCTTCAGCAACTACCATGATCTGAACCAGTGGGCCTTGCTAAAAGGCAGAAAGCTCTTTCACATCACTCACAAATTCCATTCCTTTCATCATCTCATCCTGAATTCAAAATATTTGAATTATAGAATCCATTCCAATTACAGAGCAGAGCACTTTGTGGGCAGAATGAGTGTGTTGACACATTCCACTGCCTTTGGGGTAAAATCCTCCAAGCTCAGCTCCAAGCTTGCAGTGAAATATAAATTTCTTCTTCACCTGCAACTCAGCAGGCCAGGTTTTGGCCAAGAGGGACAAGCCAGCTGACTATTGACTGCACAAGCTTCTGCTATAGAGGGTGCCCTTGCTAAAAGGGTGGCAGGCTGCTCTCCTTGTCCTGCTGCTGCAGGAAATGCCCTTGCTAAAAGGGTGGCAGGCCCCCATCCCTTTCCTGCTGCTACAGGAATGCCCTTGCTGAAAGGGTGACAAGAAAGCACCTTCTCCTGCTTCTGTAGGCATGCCCTTGCTGAAAGGGGGACAAGCTCCTACACTGCCATTGTGGAAAAAAGGGGTGTGCCGCACTGCAAACCTTATTGATATTTGCTTTTGATTTACCATGTAAAAATGAGGACACGTTTAATTGATTTGTTTCGCAATCTTGCTTTTGATTTTGGTCGCCTAGAACCACATGTTTCTTATTGAAAAAAAGGGCATATCAATAGAACAAGAAACCTATTGATTTAAATCAATAGCCGATGCCCAGGGACCGCACTGCACAAGGTGTGCCAGCGTCTCATCAGCGCCATCACAGAAGCGACAGCCAGGGGATGCGGCCAGGTTGGAGGCATAAAGCCGGTCAGCCGTAGCCGCAGAGCCGACAACCACAGCAGGGGCCACCGCACGGTTGGAGGGGAAAGCACGGACAAAGGAGTTCCAACCCGGGCCAGGCGGGACGAGCCACGGAGAGCGAGTGAGCGCAACATCAAGGAGGCCAGACGGCCCCGAGACTATATCCGCACGCTTGCCACGGCAGGCGCGCTGGTAGGCATGCTGAGCGATGGTCCACTGCAGGAGTCTCGCCAGAGAGCGAAGGGAGACACTGAACAGGGACATCCATGGTCCCGAGGCAAGAGCAACATCCGCAGGAGCCCGGAAACGCAAACCACACAGAGTGACCGCAGCAATCACGTTGGAGACCAGCGTGGAAGGCATAATCCTGGGATTGGTAAAGGCGATCCGCCACTGGATGGCGAACTTCTCCAAGCGCTGGAGGTGGGAGGCCACATTGAGTACGGCGCGATACGCCATGGCGTACTCAGGGTGCACCAGATGACCCCGGTGGACAACAGCAAGGAGCAACTCACGGGAACGCCAGCCAGGCCGACCGTCCCACAGGACACCCGCAACCTCAGTGGCTAAGGAGGACAGGAGCCCACGGGGGACGAAATTTAGTTCCGCAGAGTAGGTAAGCATGGGCATGGCCTTGCGAGCAACAAAGGTGGCTTTGGCGAAGGGAGAGAGGGGTAACACCCGGATGGCCCTGAGGGCAGCCCGAAACCAAGCAACTGCAGGAGCCCGAGCATCCTTAGTGCCACGCAAATCCAAGTTGATGCACACGCCGAGTGGTCGCAGAGAGCGCAGACGTGGCGCACCGGGGAGAGCAGCCTGGAGCTGCAGGGCAGGCGACTCATGAGTAGTCCACCATCCAGTCCAGACTTGTGGAGGTTGAAAAGCTGACCAGAGAGGCCGTCAAAAAGGGAAGTACCCTGACCGCCTGCACAAGAGAGGGAATGGCGTCAGGCGAAGAGACGGACATGTAGCCGGCATCAACATAGACACGGGGTTCAACCCCTGGGAAGTGCCTGATAAGAAGAGCCCAAGCAGCCATCAAGACATTCGCTGCCAGGACCGAGAGGGAACAGCCCTGAGCGATGCCATTACAGTTGGCCAAGGGAGTAGGGTGGATGGCTCCCCGCCAGGAGAGATAGCGCCTGAAGTCGCAGTAGTTGGAACGCCAGGCATTGGCCACAGAGGCTGGGAAGCCCAAAGCCGTAAGGAGAGCAACAGTGTGGCTGGGGAGCAGGCGGTCGAAGCACTTGGAGCGGTCGATCTGGATGCCCGCAAAAACCTCATTGGTCGCCTTGGCCTCATGAAGATCAAGAGCAAGGTGGTGGGTGATGTCATCCACCCGGCGGCCACTAACCCCGCCACAGACTTCAGCGGGGAGCACAAGGCGTTGCCACGCAGAGGAAGCACGGACCATGCAAGGTATGTGATGGGAAGGACAGCGATGAGGCGTTTAGAGGGGGCTGGGGCCCGCTCCTTTGTCCAGCACCGCCAATCTGGCCGTGCCGAAGATACGAGGCATGGCCCACAAACCCGCCTCCACCTTGTTGAAGAGTGTGGCAAGGACCTGCAGCACCCGAAGCGGGAGAGCCTGAAGCTCCCGCGCGGACCAGCCATCAAGGCCAGCAGAAGAGTCCACACTCCGAGCGCAGATGGAGCGAGCCAGATCATCCGGCGTGACTGCCGGGAGGTCAAGGGGTGTAGCCCGTTGCTCGAGCAGGTGTTGAATAGGCCTCATGAGTGGTTCGACCGGAATGCCGTCAGCGTGGACGGCAAAGACAGTGTTCCACTGCTGGGCGGCATGCTCAAGTGCATCCGCAGGATGGTAGGCAGGCAAACCATCCTGCCCGGCAAGAAGGTTGGGGGAGGACGTGGTTGCAGCCTTGGCAAGGTGTTGAAACACCGCCTTCCCAGTATGCAGGGCGGAGTGACGGAGGCGCTCCTTCCACCTGCGGTAGGAGGCGCGCTGCCTTTGACGAGTGACTTCCTGGAGCCGGCAGTCAATTCTCTCGCAGAGGTGAGCAGTGCCGCCAGGTGTGAGATCCTCAGATTCCAAAGGAAATCGAAGGTCGCGTGCAAGCCGGCGGAACCGCCGGATGGTGGCACACGTGACAGCCGCATCAGGCACAGTGGTGACCGGCAGACGAGCCAGGCGGTAGAAGAGCTCCCGTGCAAGAGACAGGAGACGTGCGTGAAGGGTGATGGGGTGCGAAGGGGGCAGGGCCGCTTCAGGGGAGCGCTTAGGCCGGACGGGGGGCAGGGATCCACGGGTGCGGATCCCCCTGCCCCACTTGGCCCCAGAGTCCACCAACACACGAAGTGCAAAGTCAGAAAAGAGGGCCCAGGCCTGCTCCGAACTGCTAGCCTGAGTGAGATCGCGACTGTAGCTTTGCTGCCACAGATCCTCCGCACATTGAGTTATCTGGGCAGGAGAAGCCAGGGCAGGGGCAAAGGACGCAAAGGCAACAGCACGAGGGGTCTCAGTGGGAGCAGAGAAAGTAAGCGAGACAGAGGCGTGCTGGTAGCCACAGAGCGGAATAACGCAGGCCTGTTCCAACAGATGGAGCGCATGCTCACTGAGGAAAACCGTGTCAATAGCGGTAGTAGGGACCTCAGGGGTCCAGTGCTTATCACGGCAGAAGGTAGGGGCACGGGTGCCGTCGCAGTCCAGAGGGGCTAAGGGGTCGACCCAAGCCCCCGTGCTGCAAGCATCCGCAAGCGAAGCATAGGACAGAGGGTCCGCTTGGAAGTCGCCGGCGAAAACGACAGGGAAGTCCTGAACGAATTGGGCAGCGAAGTCCAGTATCCTGGTGAGGAGCTCATCGTTGTGCTGGTGGGTGGGCTCATCAGAGGAGGCCCCAGACACACCATAGAAGTTGATAAGGAGAAAGCGGAGCCTCCCAAAGACAGCCCAAGATGCCTGGACGCGCCCTGTAGCCAGCAAGGAGCCAAGGTGGCCAGTGACGTCCTTAGAGACATTGAAGTCGTAGACAACGCACGCCTGAGAAAGGACAGCGAGGCCCCCCCACTCAACTCTGCGGACACCATTGACGTCCGCCGTGATGGGCAGGAGGGGACCAGGGGTAAGCTGGCGGTTCGCCTCATGGGCCCGAAAACGGGCCGTGCGAATGTTGTCCGCCGAAAGGCGGGCCTCCTGCAGTAGAAGGACATCGGCAGAGCAGTCAAGCAAGTCCGGATGCGCCAAGAAAGAACCGACATTGTGCGAATGAAATGTGAGAGGCCCTTCGCCAGGAAAGCCAAGGGTAGCGTCAAAGCAAAACTGAGTAAAGAGGGTGGGGGCTGCCCAGCTGAGGGGCAGGAAGCAGCACCCATAGCGTAAAGAGACCAGGAGGACAGTGCGGCCCCACCGCAAGCCCCAAGTATCAACACAGCTGCGCCACAGCACAGAAAGCCAAAGGGGAGTAAGACCACACAGGGCCCCGTAACCATGGCAAGACCATGGGGCATAAGGGCACAGGAGGGGGGCTCCCCTTTGGAAGAACCAGGTGCACAGACCCCGCGGGCGAAGGGGGGGCTGTGAAGATCAGGCTAGGCGCCCAGTCGGGCGGCCTTGAAGGCAGGGGCTGGCTCAATGGAGCAGGCACGGCCGGGCTTGGAGACTGCTCCCAGGATGCGAGAGAGCTGCGCAGAGACTTGCGAGAACTGTGTCTCAACCTTATCGGCAAGGGAATCCTGCTTGGCTTCCAAGCCGCCAAGTCGCGCCTCCAGGGCATCAACACGTGCCTGGATTGGTCCCGCCAACGGGGTCTCAGCCTTCGGTGGTCCCGAGGTGGCAGCTGAGGTCTGAATGTCAGCAAGGGCAGTGCGGCTTGGGCGTTGCCGTGGCCCAGAAGGCCGGCCAGTCTTGGTACGAGAGGAGGTAGGTGGCTCCAAGGCAAGGAGTACCTCACAGGGGCGGCCCGCAGAGAGCAGGGGGAACTCCAACAAGGGAGGATCCTGACCGAAAGCAAGGACCCAGACCAAGATGCCATTCCTCCGAAAAGAACGGAGGGGTATGCAAGGGACTCCAACAGCCTTGAGGACAGCCTCAGAGATGGCCCCAGGTGTGGCCCCAAAGGGCAAGCCCTCGGCGAGGTAGTTGACTCTGGGAACAAGGGCTCGGTTGGCCTCACAGAAACGGGGGTCATCCTGCAGGAGGGCCCGACGGGCAACCGCAAGGTGAGCGTTGAGGATGCGCACCACCAGGCCACGCTTCAGAGGAGCAAGGCCAGCGAAGCCCTCAAGGGCGCGGGTGACCGCTAGTGCAGAGCGAGTACCATCGGGGGTGAGCGGCCAGAACCTGTGCACAATGGAATGATCAAGGGGGTCGCTGCCTCGTGCCAGGAAATCACGGACAAAGTGAGAGCTGGTGCCGGAGAGCCTCAAACATGCAAGGCGAAGCCGGAGTGGGACTTTCAGGGTGATCTGAAAGACTCGGCCGAGACCGTGCGGAGAGCCCTGCAGGATTCTGAGGGCGTAGCAGGACTGCAAAGCACCGTCAGGGAGGAAGCCTTCGAGTATGCCGCGAAGGTCCGACATAGAGCGCCCGACGTAAGCCGGGAAGTCAGCGGCAAGTTTCTCGAAGACCTCAACAACGAGTTCCACAAAATCATCAGTGTCGATGATGACAGCATCAGCAGTGACAGGCCGGTAGACAATACCAGGAATTAGGTGGACAAGGATGACCTGGCGCTTGTAAGTGGTCCCGGCCTGAGCATCCAGAACACTGATTTGCATGGGCCCTTCAACCGCCAGGTGGGAAGGCAGGGAAGGCAGAGTGGTTCTGGAATTGCCCGGGACGATGAGGGCAGTGGGGCCAGCAACCTGTAAGCGAAGGCTTTCAGCAAGAACACTGACAGGGCAGAAGGCCAGGCCAGACACCAGCGGTCCAAGTTGGCCTCGGGGGACCAGAGCCCCAACGAGCCCAAAGGCATGGGAAGGGGGGAGTAAAAGGTCCTCCCATTTGGCATGGGGTCGGGGTTCCTGTCGAGTGGAGAACCGCATAGGGCCAGGGAGGCCCGGGGGGATCACGAGGCCCACGGGTCGCATCGAGCCAGGGGGTCCTCAGGGACCATCTCTTCATCCTCCGAAGGTGGCTCAGAAAGCGCAGGAGAGCGTGAGCCAGCTCCGCCTCCAGGCAAGGGAAACAGGCGCAAGGCGACATGAGCGTCTTGCCAGCGGCTGACAGGGTCTGTGTCGGGGACGCCACGCCCCTGGATGTAGGGTCGCACGTGCATGAGAAGTCGGTCAGGTAGGGGGAGCGTCCAAATGACTTGCCGGAGAGTGACGTGTTGTGGGACACTCCTGGAGTGTTCCCTCCGTAGTGGGTCGTGGAAGTGGACAGTGACCTGGGGAGGGAACATTGGGACCGGGGCAGGTTGTGGTTCCGGTTCCTGTGCCGGAACAACAGTGAGGATGTGACCAGTGAGGTCATGGGCCGGCTCACGAAGATCCCACACTCTGGCAAAGGAGGAGAGAGCAACAAGGGGAAAGACCACAGGTGGCACGCGAGCAGTGAAGAGAACCAGAGCAACAGTGGCACCAACAGGATAAGTAACCTCAACCCGAAATCCGCCCGGTGAGTAGATGGCGGTGCGGGCAACGCCCAAACGGTAGGCAAAGTAGAGGAGGGGGTAAGCCTCCTCCCGGCGGACTCTGGAGGTTAGCCCTTTGTGCAACCTGTGGGTAAAGGGCGAAGTCAAGCAGGGGCCCCAGTGGGCCGATGTAGTACCAACCCCTGACAAGGGCAGCGTGGAGTTGTGGACCCCACATGCGACTCCTCCAAACCTGTAGCACGAGGTGTTCGGGCTCATGCGGCACAAGCCCAAAGAGGCTCAACATGATGGCCCAGGAAATGGCAGCTTGAGGGACCGAAATAGAGTTGCCAAGACCAGCAAACACATCCTCCAAGGGCGGAAGAAGTACCAGTGGACGAGTGGCACCCAGCCATAACGCCCACTGGGCAGGTGAGAGGAAGGCAGGCCGCTCATCAAGGTGAGTGAGCTGGGCAAACAGCCCCCGGTCGGCAAGTGTGTCCGCAGCCAACAGATGCTGTTGACTGTACCTGGCACAAAGGGTACGCAGAGGAGCATCGGGAGAAGGGATGCGACTCAGTAGGACATCACGCGAGCTCTCAAGTCCTGCCCCTGCAAGATATGCAGGATTGGTGTAGTACGGCAGGGTGGCCGCATCAAGAAGCCGAGCGTGGTCAATCTGGCTTCCTGAACCTGGAAGGACTCATGTGTCCAAGGGACCGGAGAGGGATCCTGGAAAAGTCCAACAGGCTGGGAGGGCGGCAGATCAACGTCATGACGGATCAAAACAGCAAGCCATCGGCGCCGAGTGCAGGGACCAAAAACAGCATGGTTATGGAGCATGGTGGTATGCACAGTGAATCCAGCCCATCGGATGAAGGCCAGGATGATGGGGTAGTGAGGGTGGACAGGGAGAGCATCCACACACTCCATCAACAGTGCCAAGGGAGCAGCACGCCGGGCCCACAACATGGTCTCCAGGAAGCAAACGCCTGCGGGAACCTCCAGGCCATCCCGGGAGGAGGCACGAGACCAAGGGGGACACGGGGGAGAGGCCGTGGCCACGTGGCAACCAGTCCAGGGAACGACATGGAGAAGCGACGTGTCGCCAACATCGGCCAGGACCGCCACATGCGCAGGGGTGGGGACCCAGCTAGACATCCGTTGCAACTGCACCGCCTCAATGTCCAAGGTGGCCGCCTGGGCTGAAACCACAATTGGGGAGTTGTCCACCAGGACCTCATGGGCAACCTCAAGACCAAGGGACCTGCTAATGCATTCAAGGGCCTGGCCCCAACCATGAAAAGCTCCAGCAAAGAGATGGGAGACCGAGAGCGGTTCAGCCGACAGGGGGTCCCCGATCCTCCATACGGTCGTATCCGTGCAACACGGGGGAGGGTGCCAGGTTGCAAGGTGACCCCAAAGGCACGGAAGTGCTGCTCACCCGGCTGCAACAGGGCCTGAAAGAAGCTAGGAGCCCAGAGTTCAAACGTGAAGAGGAGGCGCCGAGCACGTGGGGTAGCATGCAAATCAGGCGGCAGGCCAGGAGAGAAGAGGGAACACTCCCAGGTGGAATCACCAGTTTGGGCATCGACCCGGAACTGAAGCAAGGCCTGCCCATGCCACATGAGAGGCTCGGCACTCTGGAAGAAAGTGCCCTGCTCGATCAAGCCATCGAGGGAGCCAAGAGCACGGTCCGACAAGGAGCCCAGAGCACGCAAGACAAGGGGGTCACGCGTCAACATGGCAGGGAGCCAAAGCCACACCGCAGAAGCCCAAGCACGCACAAGAGCCAGAAAGGCAAAGGGCAGGGGCAGCGGGGTGGCGGCCACAGGAGCAAAGGCGGGGCGGCGGAGATGGGTATCCACCTTAGTAGACGCGTGACGCTCCAGGGAGGAGTCGCCACGCCCCGGGTGCCCAGAACCCTGAGGCGAAAGACCTTGGAGCCAGACGCCTTAAGGGTACCCTTTTTTCTGTAGTCTATTTTAGTAGGGGAACCCTCCCAACCAAAAAAAGGGTGAGAAAGGGCACTACTGGGGGACCTAGGATCTGTCTAAATCTCACTCTCTTCTTTGGTCCATTTGATGCGCCGCCGGCGCCTTCGAGGCGGAGTCGCAAGCCAATGGCCGGCGCCTCCTTGGTTTTCCTTTCAAACATACAGACGCACGCGCACACACACACAGGGTTCCAAACCATGAAACATACCAAACAGGGGGGGGGGTCAAACCACACAGGGTCTTCAAACACACCGAATCGGGTGCCAAACCATCACCTCGTGTGGAACTTTCAGGGGAAGCTTGCAGACCCTGGAAGCTACCAGCAAGCCCAAAACACCCAAACGGCACCACACCTGCCCGAAGCGATGCTTGTTGATCCGAAAACATCCGAAAACCACCGGCCTGCGGTGACAAAGTAGGCGACCCATACCTTGGCTTTTCAGTCAGGTGCTTGCCATCTCAGGTGAGCGGCCGCATTCCGCAAAGGTTTGGCGTAAGGTTTTCATGGGCTGTTTCATGTGGGGAGCGGTCTCAAATGGTGGATCCCTTTTTGGGTGTTTTCGAAACCAAAAGGAACCAAGCAGTTTCAGGCCCGTATCGTCGCCATTGGTCAGAAACACCCGCCTCACTGTCCTCCGATGTGTTTTTTTTTTCAGCCGATAGGTGTGACGCCCCGGGTAGATTTTGGGCTGACCTTGTCGCTTTCCAGGCGAACCCAATCTTGGACCACCTACGGGTCCTTTTCGGGGAAATCGATGGGTTTGTCCCTGGTAGATGATTTTAAACCACCAGATAAAAGCCGGGGGAACCCCTCTGATTTTTCCAGCAAAACCCTGGTAGATGATGAAACCACCAGATAAAAACCGGGGGAACCCCTCGGATTTTTCGGAGCAAAAAGGACACCTATGACTGGATGTTCGCCTCGAAGGACACCTATGACTGCAAAACCCACCCAAGAAGGACACCTCTGCTCGGACCCGTTGCGCCCCCCAAATTCGTCAAGTCGTCGCTCGGTTTCCGCCGGCCATAGGGGCGATCGATTCCACCCGAGCGATCCGCGAGGCTGACAGGTGCCAGCTGGGAGGGTCGGGAGTCCGCCATCCCGAAACGGGTGCCCTCAAACCAAGACAAGAAGGGCAGTGTCTCAAAATTGGGGATCCCAAACATATATTCATCCCAAAAAGCGGCGATTTGTTTAAGTCCAAAGACTTAGGGAGTGAGGGGCTCCCCTTCGGCTTACCCCACACGCTCCCGGCACTTCGTTGTTGCCGCCTGGCGGCCGCCAGTAGCTGCCGCCAGTGCAGCACCAGCTCACTCTGCGGGCACCAGCTGCTCGACTTCGAGGCCATGGCCAGCCGCGGCGATTTCGCGTTCGTCGCCGATTTTTGGCGAGTTCGCGCGTGGCGCGAGTCGAGCCGGAGGAGGAAAGGGGGGACATGAAAATGCTGGGCATCTTTAGTTGACGCAGTCTTGCTAGGGGTCTATGCTGGCATGAGTTTGGAGCTCATCTTTGTGAGATGGTTTCAGAGGGAATGGCCCATGGACTCGCCACCAGTCTTATCACCAGCCAAAACTTGAGACACGGAGGTGGGTGAGGTGAGGTGGATCCGCTTCCCCGGAAGGGCCGATGGTCCATGGACCCCAGAAAGACAGGGCATGTATCGGTTCAGCCCGGCAGATGAGTGGCTGAACGAACACTCTCTCGCAATTTGGATCAAACAAAAAAACTACAAAAACAAAACACAAAAAAAAACAGATAAACTACAAAAAAACGACAACACAACAACAGATACTTCCGGCAGTGATAGCGTCCCTTTAAGACCAAAGGACAAATCGAGACTCTTGAGCAAATGGAAGATGATGAAACCGTTTGATTGGTTCCGCTTTGGCGATGTCTCTCAATTTGTGAAATCAGGTCGGGTTTGGTCTGCAGAGATGATCTCTCTCGCATGGAGCCTTGGAGTGTTTGAGCCTGCGCAGCGAGTCTGGGCACGTCTCACGTCTCCCTGCTTTCGCATGCCACGAGAAGCTGCTTTTGGCGGATCACCAGCCCAACAAACTGCAACAAAACGGCTCTGGTGAGGCAGAGGGGCAAAAAGAACAAGGCTGACAATGCTGTCTGTTTTCGCCAAACAGCACTCCACTCGGCAAGCGGCTTTCCTCAAGAGCTGCATTCGCAGGAGCCCATGAACCAATCCGTCGTCAATTGTAAGATAGGAACCAGAAGCCTCCACTGTGACATGTATGCTGCCATGTACCACTCTGAGCCATACCACAAGTTGTGAGGCCGCTAACATGCCAGAACCGTGGAAACCGCACAAACAAACAAAACACACACACACACAAAAAAAAAGAGTATCCTAGCCAGAATAATTCCCATCTGGCACGTCTCATTTCCCCTTTGCGATTCGACTTCCACGTTCGGGAATGTGAGAAGGCGCTCTGCAAGGGGGCGGATTTTCAGGAAATATCCTACATCGTGTGTCTCCAGACTATGGGTCATCTTTCAAAAGTTGTAAAGGGAACCCCCCCGCCAGCACTGTTCCATACTCGCCCATCTGAGAAAACAAACAACCGACTGGGAAGAGCAGATGGTGGAAGGATGCTCTGAATACAGCGCCGGAACTCCCTGCGAAAGGGTCGATGGTTGACACGTTCAATGCTTTCCAAGCATCTTTATGTATATATATATATACACACCACTCTCACATTCCAGCCGGGTACCCCTGTCTTGACCACGTCAAGCACTTGGTGACCACCCGGCTTTGGCAAAACTTAAACATACTTTAAATCGCTTTATCATCGTGCTGTTCTTTTAAACAAACAACAGTTGATTATTTTTCAGCATTGTTCTTTTGAACAAACAGAATTTGTTTAAAACAAATCCCAACACATCCACAACCAACCAGTTTGAAGTTGATTCAACTGAAAACAAATCCCTCGAAAAGTCCCTGGTCCCCAGCCGTCGGGCTGCCTTGATGCCGGGGTTCACAAAGGGGCACGGGAAGCGGACCAGCTTGAGACACCCGTAGTCATCACCTGAGAGACACCAACTGAATTCCGATGCCTCTCTGAAACCTAGCGAATGGAATAAGCCAAATGGATGCAACCTAAAGCTCGACAAATGGGTTCCTCCCTGAAACATGATCTGCAAGGGAACTTTGCAAAGCGGTCCGTGGACACTTCATTGCGTGTGCAGGTAGAGCGGAGACCAAATGAGTCCAAGTAGAACCATTTCCACTTGGAGCAGGAAGCCCCACGTATTCACTGATCCCTGCTAGTATTCTCCGTGACTGGGTTGGTCAAACTGCCCACCTTGTAACAAAGGCTTGACTTTTGCTAGTGGGGAAACAAGCATCGCCCAAAAAGAGCCCCGGCCCTCTTGACGGGAAAGACAAAGGATATTGCTTGAGCAACAGTGGTGTTTCCTTGCTTGAGCAAGGGTGGGCCCAACCACGGTGGAAAGGGTGGTGGCAAAGGCTAAGCATGTTTGGGGACAAATAGGTGGCACTCGTACATCATTTGAAGCAAAGGGGAAAACCAGTGATTTCCATCAACTTTCAAACAAAAACGAACCTCCAAAGGACCAAGGGTGGCTTCCACGGTACCCGGGAGTGGATCAATTGTCTGTAAGGCCTTCCATTGGCACAGGACTTCCCTCAGCACGAGCCACCTCCGGGGTACTCCAAAAAGACGATGCTCGATGCTCTCATTCCGTTTCATGTTTTGTCTACCCTAAAAAATGGGTGTGGGTCCAAAAATTGGTTCCAAAAAATGGAACCCTGGTGACTGGAAACATGGACTAGACATATGCGGGCCTCTGGCGCTTAAATTTGACCCTCTGGCTCAAGGTTCAAGACCTAGCTAGGTGTACGCAGGTTTAAGTCGAGGTGTCCATTTGCCAGGGTTCCATTTTGGGCGCCCATTTTTGACCCATAGCTCTTTGAACATGCTCCGAATCACTCGAGAGCTGGACCCTTAGCCCAAGCTCCAGGCCAAAGGCCAACAAGTTCTCCGAGGGCGCCTCGAGCGCACGACGATTTGGAGCGGAGCGGTGGCGGTTTCCTGGGTGTCAACCATAGGAATCGGAGCCCCCAACACGCCTTTGGTGGTTTCCGGTGTTGGTTTCTGATTCGTCCAACCCTTAACAAACCTTTGGGTTTCTGATTCATCCAACCCATCAAATGGCGTACCCTTAAAAAACCAGAAACCCCGAGTAATGCTTGCAATGATCGTTAAAAGTCCCTAAGAGGTCCACTGGAATCCCTCCCCACCAACCCGTGACCACGGCACACATGGCCCATGATTCAAAGGTTCAAAAGGACCGAATTGACAATTCAGGACCCAACATGGCAGATGTCCACGTGGTTCCCTCTAAACAAAGGTCTCTTCAAATCTCAACACACCCACATCAACCCGTGTTTCATCCGCTCGACGAGGGGAGGTTACGTGTTGCTCGATCGGTTTGGGTCCCAAATGTGCAAGGTGTGGCTCGGCGCAACTTGCAGTGCTTGCAGATGCCGCTCCTAGGTCCTCCAGTAGAGAGGTTAGAATAAGGGTACCCTTGTTCTGTAGTCTATTTTGGTAGGGGAACACTCCCAACCAAAAAAGAAACGGTAAAAAGGCACTACTGGGGGACCTAGACTCTAGTAGGTAACCAGGCGATACCAGGTCTTGCATGCAGTTTCCCCTGGTCTACTGGTAACTGGGATCCAGTGAGACGGTGTGTGCACTTTTTTCAGGCCCAAAAAGGTCCAAGTTATTGGCCAATGGCCGCGTCCAAGTTTGCTAAGTCAACAGGTGCCCGTGACAAAAACATGGGAAGCGCACAATCAAGGGCTTTTGCCAGAGGAGGCTGCGCGGTTTGGGGATTCCCTGGATCAGATGTGGATCTGAAAGGCCGACACCCCATCCGGCATGCACTGAGGCCCAGTCCCAGGACTGACACGCCGAGTTGATGTCGCTCCTGAAGCAGACATCCCTTGTGAACACGAACCCAAGTCCGTGTGTACAAACAACAAATCAAGCAACCATGCGTTCGGAAGACAAAAGCTTTTTTTGGGGGGCCTGCGGTGTCCGCAGATTCGGAAAGAACTTGTTCCAGTGGGCGTGTGGAACCAAATGGGCTTTCACTTCATGCTCCCTTTGGACTGACCCAAGGGAGTCCGGGTGGCCTCATCGTTTTGTTGGCAAGTGCCACTTGTTTTCCCGTTCCCAACCAGCACTTCCCTTTGAATCTCAGATGATGCGGGGAGACTGGACGTCTCAACACCCTGCAGCCTGTGCCAACCATTCTCGACTCGCAGGACTCAACGCCCAGCCCCGGGCATCAGGAAAAGCGTAAGGGCTCCGGCTCCGTACCTTCTGTCCTTTCCCAGTCCACCGGTTTAGGGTCTAGGGTATAGGGTCTAGGGTTTAGGGTTTAGGGGTTCTATCCACAAAGGAATTGTATGCCTTCCACAAGGATCAAAAAACAAAATGCCCCGTCGCCCAGGTCACTTGTCGACTATCTTTCCCAGGCCCTCTTTTGCACTCGGTAAATCCATCGGCAAGTTGCGCGCAGGGGATGGACTCCGCAAAAAGCTGGGGCAGTTGTCACATCCTTCCCTCAAGGACCTTCCTGGAGCTCTTGCAACACTTTTGCGAGGTCATGATCCATTGCCCAGATGGCGCGCACTCCTCCCGGACTCCGTTTTCCATCTTCCAGTGATCCGTCTCGTCAGCCCAGGCTTCGCTGGGGGTCCCGGCGCGTCGTACTTGGGGTCACTCCAGAGGCCAATCACCGGCCAACCCACGACCTCGAGCGCTGGCGAAAACTTCAAAAGGAGCCAGAACACGTCCTGTTGCACTATGACAAAATCTGACACTTCCCGCTTTCTGAGCAAGTGAGAACCTGACATGGACACCTGCCCATTTGTATTTTGCTTCAAAGAATGCTGAACTCCACCTGAGGCTCCCGCACACGTCCAGGGCTTCTGCCACCTGGCGAAGCAAGCAACCCGTGGCCATGAACTCTGGGGACACAAAACGGGTGGACATCAGCGTCATATACATGGGTCTGTCTCTTTTTGCTAAAAGGAAAACCTCCATTCTGGTGGTCCCCATGGGAAAAAAGACGAGCCGCCCATGCGTCCACCGGGCCACATTTCGGGTTTGCCGTTCAGCAAGAAGTCATACCCAATGTGGCACAAGATGCGACAGGTGAGCTCAGTGACCGCCACAGAACTTGCGACCGATTCTATAGGCAGGGAATGAGAAATGGAACAATCCTCTAGGGGGTTTCTCTGATGGTTATGAAACTTGCTGGTGTTCAGCAGGGAATGAGGGAATGACGCCCCACAAACCGACCCTTGTGGTTTCCTTTAGGGGAATCCCGAAAACCGGTTCATTCCCAACACCCGGAAGGTGTTCCCTACTGAGCACCAGCAAGCAAAGGAAAAGGTGTGCTTTTCTTGTCGAGGCATGTCAAAACTGGACTTGTGCATTCGGGTGTCTCCAAACAGCGAGCCCCCAACAATGGCAGGTTTCCTTTTGCCCCCTCTTACAGCCATCAAGATGTGTGTGTGTGTGTGTTTGTAATTGTCAGGGTGCTCGATTCCCTTGGCTTCAAAGGCAAGCCAAAATGAAGACCAACATTTTGTGGCTTCCAAAGATTCCCTTCACTTGCAGGCAAGCCAAAACCCACCATTTTGCGGGCTTCCCTATGTTTACATCAAAAGACTGTAACCAACA
Organism: Effrenium voratum; assembly: GCA_963377175.1. Taxonomy (NCBI): domain Eukaryota; class Dinophyceae; order Suessiales; family Symbiodiniaceae; genus Effrenium; species Effrenium voratum. Next base: position 908,747 of record CAUJNA010000269.1, read on the forward strand.
GACACGAAGCCAGCGCTTGGTCGTGGCCTGGTGTCTCTGAAGACCGAGTGCGAGCTCTGCAAAGAGCCGTCCTCACGCAAGCGAGCTGACCAAAAACATGCACCCCAAGACAACCCAGTGCTTCCAGGGATCACTAGGCTGGTTTACGACATATAAAATATCTTCGTATATATATATATGCTCACCCCCCCCCCCCCCATGATCCACATTTGGCATTGCTGCAGTGTATGGTCTCAGCTTTGGCTCCTTAATTTGAATGGCTGAAGTACTCTTAGCCCGTCTCCCAATGGAGGCTGTTAAAATAATAACAGCCATGGCAACGAGCGCCACGCCGAGCCCTATCGCTCCATCCAGATGGCCTACAAAAGTAGGTTATCTACCATGTGGCTACTTGGCCGATTTCATCGAGTCGAAAACTGCAGTTTCTTATGGGGTCCTTCTGCTGTCATTTCTGCTCTTGCCCATCTAAGGATCGGAAGTGTTCAGCTTCGAAGGCTTGCACTTCAAGATCAGCGCGAGCGAGGAGACCGTCCTCCAAGAGAATGAACTTGGCTTGATTATGAGTGAGAGGCATTTGCCATAGTTTTTTATGGGACAGTCCTTAGGACTGCTTTTACTCTCTCAGTTTTCCAAGCCGCAAGGAAAAAAAGCCTGCTGACCATGTACGCCTGAGTCTGCTTGCATATCAAGCTCATTAAGTTTCCTTGTGCTATACTGCATCCATTGCAAAGCTGGGCAACTTTCTGATATTCCAACCCCATGATCCACATTTGGTATGGCTGCAGTGTGTGGTCTCAGCTCTGGCTCCTTAGTTTGACCCCGCAGTGTGTAACTAATGGCTGAAGTACTATTAGCCCAACTCCCAATGGAGGCTATTAACATACTGCTTGCATCTCAAGCTCATCAAATTTCCGTGTACTCTGCTGCAGCCATTTCAATTTGAGGTAACTTCCTGATACTCCTTTCTGCTCCAATCATGGCATCTGTGCCTCCTCATCGTGCTGAGTTCCTCCACAGCGATGGGGCCAGAGCCTACAAGCTCAGGTTGCCGGACGTGAGTCATTGCAACGTCGTGCACAAGAAGAAGCGCATCGTCATCAACGGCAAGGCAAGTAACTCTGACCTAAACTGCTTTAACTGCCTCTTAAGGGATCTACTTGATTCTGTTATTCCTGTCTGTCAGGCCGTTTGGGTGAAGCCCCACTACACCAAGCAGTACGACGTCAAGCTGCCGGACGGGAAGAAGGTGCGTGTGAAGAGCGGCACCCAGATCATCGACCGGTTCTGGAACACCCTTCGATCTCACCTGAAACACACGAATAGAATCCCCGGCAGTCAGGTTCTCTTGCGAAAGCTGAGATCCGCACAGTTTGAATACTGGCATCGCCGCGCTAATATGTGGGAGGTGACCGGCCAGATGCTGCAGGCACTGCACAAGCAGTGATTACCGGATATGCGCTCGAAGGAAAAAGGCAAGAAAAATGCAAGCCAGCTCGTCGGAGTGACAAACATCTGCTACTGCCTTCCCACATCCACAATTTTAAAAAACAGTACAGCACTTTCTGCATGCTTAAAAGTGCTGTACTGTCCCTAAAATCCAGGCCTTGGAGGCAGAAAGTGCTGTACTGTCCCTAAAAAAACCTAAAAAACAATTCCAGAAACAGTCTTGAGCACACAAACCTCCTTCTGGCAAGGATTTTTTTGGTTTTTTAGGGACAGTACAGCACTTTTTTTGGTTTTAGGGACAGTACAGCACTTTTGAGCATCAGCATGCAGAAAGTGCTGTACTGTCCCTAAAATCCAGGCTTTGGAGGCTGAAAGTGCTGTACTGTCCCTAAAAAACCTAAAAAAACATTCCAAAAACAGTCTTGGGCACACAAACCTCATTCTGGCAAGGATTTTTTTGGTTTTTCAGGGACAGTACAGCACTTTTGAGCATCAGCATGCAGAAAGTGCTGTACTGTTCCTAAAATCCAGGCAAGTGCTGTACTGTCCCTAAAAAACCCTAAAAAAACATTCCAAAAACAGTCTTGAGCACACAAACCTCCTTCTGGCAATGATTTTTTTGTTTTTTAGGGACAGTACAGCACTTTTTTTGGTTTTTTAGGGACAGTACAGCGGTTTTAAAAAACAAAAAAAAGTGCTGTGCTGTCCCTAAAAAATCAAAAATTCCTTGCCAGAAGGCGGCTTGTGTGCCCAAGACTGTTTTTGGAATGCTTTTTTAGGTTTTTTAGGGACAGTGCAGCACTTTCAGCCTCCAAAGCCTGGATTTTTGGGATGACAGTACAGCACTTTCTGCGTGCTGATGCTCAAAAGTGCTGTCCCTAAAAAACCAAAAAAGTGCTGTACTGTCCCTAAAAAACCAAAAAAAGTGCTGTACTGTCCCTAAAAAACCAAAAAAAGTGCTGCACTGTCCCTAAAAAACAAAAAATTCCTTGCCAGAAGGAGGTTTGTGTGCCCAAGACTGTTTTTGGAATGGTTTTTTAGGTTTGTTAGGGACAGTACAGCACTTTCAGCCTCCAAAGCCTGGATTTTAGGGACAGTACAGCACTTTCTGCATGCTGCTTCCATAAGTTCCATCTGCTCCCTGCTAACTTTTTTTCCAGAAGGCTGTCCACACAAACCATCTGTAAGCATCTGCTTCAAGTTGCCTAACATCTGTCCATCAAGAATGTCGCAATCTTTGACTAATCTACTCATCAAGAATGATGCTTGTTTTTGACCCAAGTTTCCAGGATCAGAATCTGATCCTGGAACAGGTGGTCAAAAACAAGCATTTTACATGTGTGTTTCCAGTGTTTTTTGCTTGCAAGAGGCAAAATGTGGATCATGGGGGGGGGGTGACCATATATATATATATATATGTATTATTATATTCTATTCTATTCTATTGTCTTCAATTCTATTATACTACACACATGCAAACACCACCAGGGGCCAGTGGTTTGGGAGTGCTGGACCAGCCCCCTGGTCCGGCCCTGCCAAGTTTGGGCCTGGTTCAAATCCTTGGGATTGTGGGCGTGCCCCGTTTTGAGGCTTCCCTCACCGGGCCGAAAAAACCCACCCGGCCCAAAAGAAGCCGGCGACAGCCGTCTCCTTGGTACTCCAATGTAGCACCTGGCAATCTTTGGAGTTGGACATCACGAAGCGCCTGGAGTCGACTCTGCTTCGAGGATCCCGAGGATCCTCTTTACCCACTGGTCACGGGTCCCAAACCCTCCGCTTTGGATCCCTTTGGACCGAGGGGTCGTGCTGTTTGGAGGATGCCCTTTGCAGAACAGGGGACTGTGGCTGTGCGTTTGTCCATGCGTTTTGACTATGACAATTGCAGTGTTCTTTGAGGGTACCCTTTTTTTGGGTTGGTTTGAAGGAAAACCCAAGGGGAGACGACTCATGTCAAGCTTTGGGGCCCCCCCTTCTTCTGACGCATACGCATCTCCACTGCCCATAACTTTACCCTAGGGGGGCTTGTTGGAACCCGGAAGTATCTTGTACAGTGAGTGTGGCATTTTAGTATCCGCAGGTCTGCAAGCGGGGTGGAGGTTCCCACAAAGGCACCTTCTTTGGCTGACAAATGTTGGTGAAACCCTCGGAAATCCACACCAAAAAGTAATTCTCCCCACGCGTGGCTTGGTACAAGTTCGGCCCTTTTCGGAGGATGTTTTTTTAACTTTGTTGGGGAGGGAGTTTCATGTTCCAAGCATTGTTGTTGGCGAGTACTATCCCCCCAAAAGCAAATTCCTCTACAAATGCTTCGCTTTCTTTCGGGGCTCCCTGTTCATCTGCAGAGTATTTAAACAACCTGCTCTTGCCCTCCCTCCAACAATCATAGAAGCTAACCGGAGGGTTTTGGACTGCGATTTTCCTCTTGGGGAACCCCTCTGTCCACTCCCATGATTGTTGGAGGGAGGGTACTCTCTCCCTTTGAAGGGGCAGGGTTGGTTTAAAGACATCTTCTGGGCTGTTCAGAATGGAGGCTTGGCCAATCCTAACCCAGAATCCCAATAGGGAAGCCACGACAAAGGGGGCCAAGTCCTTGCGTAAGCCGCGTCAGGATCTCGCGGATTATCTTTGAACAATCTTGGAAGTTGAGGAAAGCATTGGATTACAACTGTATTTCTCACCATATCTGGGCTGCCCTCAGATCCTCCACTAAAAGTTTAACTGTTAGTGGGTTAAATGGAAACTTCCACCAAAACTAAAAGGCTAAACAGCTAAGGGATCGGATGGCCTTCGGGAGCCATCAAGATATTGGATTACCTTGGGACCAAATCCTTGGTCGTCCTTACTTTGGAACAGCCCACACTTTGCCCAACCGGTCCCTCCTCACGCTTTCCGACCCCCGGAGACCAGCACCAAACTTTGGGCCCCCTGCGAATCGCCGGAGAATTGAAGCGCCGTGATGCTGGAGGAATTCCCGGAGAGGACGCGGTACAAGTAGACCTGCTGTGGGAGTCGCCGTTACATTGAAAAAACTTCCGGGGTGGATGGGCCAACAAACGTCTGAACTTCTTGTTTGCCACCAAAATGGTCTTCCTCAAAAGTTCAACAACCGTCTGAACTGTTTGTTTGCCACTACAATGGTCTTCCTAAAAGTTTAAAGTGCACAGGGAGTGAGATTCTGGGTATGACTTACAAATAACCCCGCGGACCAGGTGGAAGACTCAACCAGTTCAGCGACCTGAGACTTAGAACAAGACCCATCTGTGGAGCCCACCGGACACAAACAAACAGCCAAGGCTTTAGACGCAAAAACTCCCCGCTCTTGCCTTCCTTTGAGGCAAATTTGCCTTGGATTCCCGGCCAGAACTGGAAGTTAGGAGCCTTTCGTGGCCACAAATGAAGCTCATAGGATGGGACACCCAGATCCATTGACCTGCAGAGGAAATCAAGGGAACCACCTGTGTGGCACTGACTGGTTCCCTATACTGGCGACTGGGATCCACTAGGACACTTCAAAGAGGGGCATTTGGGTGTGGAATTCTCAAAATTAAACAGGAGGGCAAGCCGCAGGTTTTGGGAACCATGTGTCCACTTACCGATCGGGCAACCCGTTTTGGAATTCCGGTTTTTTGAATTCGCCACAGCCATTTGGAACTGGTTGAGACAAATCCTGGGCGCATGTCACCGAAACGGGTTAAAACGCCCAACGACTGGCCGTTGCGGCGACTCTTGGCCAGGAACCTCATGAAAAGACCAAGGGGTCGTGGAGATTGACACTCTGGGAGAGGACTCTCCGCATAGGTGGCCTTTTGGAAAAATAGATGACCCTGCTAAATGAAACAAAACCCATCTAAACCAGTGCCATCTATTTTTAACCATGCTCACCTAAAAAGGACACCTATGACTCTCCGTTGTGTTCAACCCATCGTTCTTTTCACACACCAGCCGTTTGCCAAGTCGTTGGGCGGTTTTCTGCCAAGAAGGTTCCCTGAGATTGGACACCCTAAAAATGCAAACCATTCTCTAAGAACATTGCCATGCTGAGTCGCGCTTCAATGACCTCTTAACGTCTTGCTCTGCGGCTGACCTCTGGATAGCGTTGCCACTTGCCTTCGGTAGGGACTGGCCAAACCCTTTTAAGACCAGCTTAAACTGTTTTCATTTTCCTCTTTGCGCTTTCAAAGCAGTGGGCTCAACCAACTTGGTCCAACCCCGACAAACCCGAAAAGAGCTATCAACACGATGATTAGTTCTGTGTTGTTCTGGCTTAATTGAGGCTATGTTCGTTCAGGCACCACAAAAGGCAGACGAGTCATTCCTCTAGTTTCTCTAGTTTCTCGCACGTGCAGAAGAAGCCGCGGCCTTTGCTTCCGCATCTACGCGCAGGAGGTAGACCTGGCAGAATGGATATCTCCACTAGAAATGGCGTTTGGTGGGAAAAGCAGACATGGCGAAGCGGGACAAGCCACGCCGATCTTCCCATCATGCCATCCGAATCCGTTGTGCCAATCCCCGGTTGGAAAAACCCAAGGAGTAGGGATTGCACACCGGCGATTTTCTGAGACAAACTTTCGGCATGTCAGACGTCAAGTCCACTGCCGCATTCTAGGCAAAGAACCCATGTCCGGCAAGGAGAAGCACCCCCCCCAAAATAATAATAATAATAATAATAATAATAATAATAATAATAATAATATTCTGTTTGTAGGTCAGGTGATCAGCGGGCCAGGCACAGCACCCAATTGGCGCCGTCAATAGTCTGCATGCTTATTTACTAGCTCAGCTTTTGTTGCCCCAACCAAACAAGCATGATTGAGTCTGATCCATATTTAGTGAACCTGAAACATAGCATCCTTTCAACACACATTCCAGTTCAGATCCACATGACACGCCATCCATTGTGAACCGGCCAAAAGCAAGCCGCTCCGTGGATGTTCCTAAGGTTCTGTTACGACTCCATTTGGGTCTGTCTGATTTTTGGGAAACCGAAGCCCCTTGGTTGGTCTTAAGCGGAAAGTAAAAGGAACACCGAAACCAGGGTCTGTCTGATTTTGGGAACCCCCCTTGGTTTAAACCCCCCTGATTTTTGGGAAACCCACCCCTTAAGCGGAAAGTAAAAGGAACGCCGAAGCCATGTTGGGGCACCGTGTCTTTCTACGGGTGGGACTCCTTCACTCGGCGGTCCCCAAAACCTCGGAGCCCACAAGCTGCGTGCATCGATGAAGAACGCAACGGAAAAGAGTGAAACACCAAGTAGAAAGCAAGGCATCAAGTCGAAGAACCACTTTACTAAACAAATGGAAAGTGGGACACCTGAAAAACAAATGGAACAAACACGACACCAACAGGAAGAAACAGACAACCAACAGGAGCACATTTGGGATTTGTTTGCCACCTACTCTCCCACTGACAAACATGGAAGTGCACAGACTGTAGAAAGACTACTTTCCTCTTGGAAAGGGGTGAAATGTGCACAGACCCATGTTAGTTGGTGGTAGGGGTAATTGAACAGGAGACCAGTAGAACAACACACTGGAAACAAAAGACAACCAACTGGAACACATTTGGGATTTCTTTACCACATTTTGCCACCTAACTTCATGGAATCTCTGGGGGGGCTATGGGGGGGGCTATCCCTGGATAAGCCCAGGATAACCCAAGGACAAGCCCTTAATAAGGCCTTAAGGGCTCAATAAGGGATAGCCCCCCCTCCCCATAGCCCCCCTTGAAAGTCCATGACAACTACAATCAAACCAAACAAAAAACAACTGGAACACATTTGGGATTTCTTTGCCACATTTTGCCACCTACTTGCAATCAAACAAAAACACGGTGCCCAAGAACCGCGGGCCTCTTGGTCCCAGCAGCCCGCCGCCAAGAACTGCCCGTCCTCGCTGAAGCGCAAGGAGCTGATGCGCCTCGCCCGAAGCGAATTCCCCCCGGTTTTACCCGTCGGACCTTTGGTGCCAACAACATGGGGAAACACGTCTGTAGGTGTATATATACATATATACACATACACAGATAAACATATACCTAAAGATTGATGGACAGGGCGTTGGTCGTTGGGTCTAGCAACATTGTTACAAGGAATAAACCCCATCAATAAACAAAGTAGACTCACCTGCTAACACGGCCAATAAAGGGTTTTTGAAAGGGCCTGTGGCGGGCTGACAAGAAGCTCCAGAGGTTTGTCTCATAGTGTGCTGCTTGTTCGTCTTGGTGTTTGTTGTTGATTTGAAGGAATCCAAACATTACACAAAAAAACATGCAGACATGCGCACAAGAACACTGGCCGATTGTGTCAAGCCTGCAATGACAAGCCTTGGCTATCAATCTAACACGGTCGACTTCGATTGTACCACAATCGCATCATGGTGGTGGCTTTTAGCATATGGGGGGTTCATCGGAGTGTCCTTTACATTGGGATGACAATTGGTTGGAAACCACTAGACATGAATTGTCCCACATCGGAGAAGGAAAAACAAAACTATCGATGGTTATTTGAGGGCCGGAGGAAATATGTTTCTCACCCCCAAATCTCAGTTCTATAAAGAAACACTCAAAGTCGTTGTGAATCACCCGGGCTCCCGGCTCTGAGGCGCGGGACAACCTGCGGTTGTACGCTCAGCTTTGAGATGATCCATTTGGAGATGAGGGACCCCCCCAAAAATCTCAGATGCCCAGTGGATTTCCATGGGAAACATGGCATCCCTTTTGGGTTGGTTCCGCATTGCCCAAGATCCCACCCTCCGTTTGGAGCGACGGTGTTTTGTTTTTTGGTTGATGTTTTTCCTGGTTGAATTTAAACAACCGCGACTTTCGTGGTTTTTGGAATCCTTCCTGAAAACAGCAAGTTTGGATAAACTGCCCAGGTCGCCGTTGTAACTCGCCCAAACAAATGCTAGACGCCGCGTGATCAATGCATGGCAACAAAGGAATTCGGCCCCGCGAGTTTTCAGCTGGCCGCTTGGCTTGCTTCACCTGGCGCCTCACTTGCCTCTCAGTTCCCTTGGTCAAGTTTCCGGCTGACTCTTGGCCTGGAAATTCAGGACGAAGAAATGTCGGACGTCAGAATCGACCATCCCCGCAAGCCGAGCCTCTGCCAAGTTTCAACCCACAGAACTGAACCCGATCCAAACAACCACAAGAAACCTGGCCAATGTCTCAAAACCTGAGCTCAATCTCCAAACCGTAGCCAGGTCACATGGCCCTTCCGAGTTCCTTGGGGCAAGTGCCCCAGTGGCGATTGCCTTTTTTCCAACCTGGTTCAAGGAATCATCTCCATTCACAGAGCAACTTTGATGCGTGTGACTTCGGGGAGACCCCAAAGTGCTTTCTGCAGCAT
>CAUJNA010000269.1:920037-1035037 GCA_963377175.1 Effrenium voratum
TCAACGTGTGACTGGAATACGCTGCTGTGGTCGGGGGAACTGGCACTTGCTTTTGCTGGAGAAGGCTAGGCGTCATCCACCTGCCATTTGTTCGGGGGGGCCAACAAAAAAAAAACTCCAAAAAACGTATTTTGTGTAAAGCCATCGGTAGGTTTCTGTAATTACACATACCTAGAAAACCCGGAGTGGAGAATTTTAACTTCTTGCCGTAACTGCATAAATTTTAGTCGTTTCCATTAAAAAAAAAAAAACCTTTTCCTTCAAAAAGCGCCCTTGGGACACCTGCCTAGAACAGGGTTCGGCAAAAAACGCCTGTGTGTCGCCAAAAAACGCCTTTGTATCGGGGAAAAACGCCTCCGCCAGCTTAACACAGGAAAACTGCGTCCAGGCAAAAATATGATGACCTTCCCTGAAAATGCAGCGTCCCACGAAAAAGCAGAAAAAAATCGGACTTCGGAAGATCCAGGTATGCCAACCATGGCCAGCGGTAGCCAACGAAGGACCTTCCGGCGTCAAGTTTGTCGACGTCTGGGACTCCGGGCAGTTGGCCGGAATGCCAACGACCACAGCGACAGGTTCTGCTCCGATCTCAGCACCTTGCAGGAAGCGTCCTCTGGCGGTTTTCTGGGGAGCTCCAAGGCCCGGAACGCGGCCCATGAGATTTGTAGGTTTAGTCGGTGCGGCGAAAAAGTCAGTTGTCTCCACAAGGTCTCAGGGGCGATTTGGTCACACCACAGACCAGAATTGAAGGGAAACCCCCGCCCTTGTGGTTGGACATGACACCTGAATGATGTCCACCAAGAGGTCCCAACTACACTTCATGCCCATTGGATTGAACATGCAAACTTCACGGATCAGCTTTATGCTGCACCCGCCTGGGCCATTGAACTGCCTCCCCCCAAAACCATCCACTATAGATTTCCTTTCAGGGAATTTGTAGGCTCCTTCCCAACGGCCGGAGTCATTCCCGCCTGAGCACCAAGCTTTGGACTCCCTTTCACACGTGAGAAAATTTGATCCCCAACTGATGCCACAGCTCCTCGGATGCCAACTGCACCCCCAAAGACCTCAGATCTCTAGTGGCCATGGGCCATGGGTTGGGCTCCAAGCAAAACGAAGCCCCACTGGACAGGGCTCCCTGCGCTTCCTTTCAATCATGAAATTCCCTCAACATGGACCCCAAAGGCGATGTTTGGAAACAAGCAAAAGGCCGCTTTATTTTTGTTCAAGCTGAGTTTCTACATGACTTCTTTGGGTTGCCATGCTTGGACCACGGGGAGCTGGGAGGTCGAAACCCTTCCCGCGCCTTGCCCACCGCAGGCGTGCGTTCTGCCACGTTCCAGAAGCGCACGCCCCCTTTGGCGGAGCCGGTGGCCTTTGGCGCTCGAAACGCGGCCAGAGTTGCGCATCCCCCCACCAACGCTCCACTGATGCAAAGTCATAGCAATGGGAAGTTCATGGCCAACCCTTCTTTGATCTTCTTTGCCAATGGGCACTGTTAGATACTGGTCACTAGTCACTAGGCTGAACATCTTCCTTGATGCGGCTCTGAATCAAATGAAACACGGTAAATTGGAAGAACCCACAAAAATGGGACCCTCGAAATACAAACATGTGTGCTGGAAGAGGGATTACACCTCCACACAATGAAGTCATTTGAGGGGAACAAGCATCGCAGGGGGTTCTTGCCGCACCTTTTGTTTGGTGACTGCTTGCATTCCACTCTACTTGTCGTTTTGCTTGTGCCTGATTCGGTGAGTTGGAAAGGGCCAAAAGCTTGAACCCTTTTGCGAACACTTTGCGCTGCGTATTCCACTTGATGAAAAGGCGGGGCCGCCTCAGACAGTGGAAACCAAATTCAGCCCCACGCCGTCTCTTTTTGGTTGGCTTTGAGGGGAAGCCAAAATGAAAACAACGATTTTGCGGGTTCCCTCAAAAAAGACACACCCGAATCTAAGCAGGCCATTTTCCATCCAAATGAAAGATATTATGATCTCGCCTGCCTGCCTCCGCCCCTTTTCCTGGCACAGTAGCTCAGGGAGAAAACACCGATTGCAAATCATGCCCTATCTCCACTCGCTGCCTCTGATCTTGAACTCCAAACGAGTCCGTTTCCATCATGCCATGCCCAACGGGTGTGTCTTTGATTTGGGGGAGCCCCCTCAATTGGTCTGGGCTCAGATCCTCCGCTAAAAGTGAATAACTTTTAGTGGGTTAAATGGAAACTACCAAACACTAAAAGCCTAAGAAGCCAAGGAACCGGATGGCCTTCGGGAGCAAGTAAAGGAAGACCAAATGCTACACCACGCAATCGACCGGGTCCATGTCCCATTCCGGGTCCAAGCCCACGTCTGACCTAGCCGGCCGCTCAGCCTCCGATTTTCGCCCAGCGGCCATGATGGAGAGGCTGGGATGAAAGTCCAGGGCCCAAGCCTCGCAAAGGCTTGGCAAAAATGCGCGGAAAGGGAAAGGCGCGACAGAAATAAAACCCGCGATTTGGTGGGTACCCCCCAAGAAGAAACCAACATGTTGTGGGTACCCTCAAAAAGAAAACATACATTCTGTGGGTAGCCCCCCAAAAATAAAAACCCAAAGGTGGCGTTTTTTTCTCACCTGTTCTGGTTGGACACTTTTTTGGACCGCATCGGCCTATGGCTTTGCCTGCCAATCAACAAAAACTCCAACAGCCGTCCAGTGGGCTTCCTTGTGCCCATCGGAAGCCATCGAAGCGACGGGGTTCCTGAATAGATAGGAAGAAAAGGCTGCAAACAAGACAAGCATACATTCAGTTCTTCAATCGGGCATCCTTGTGGCATCCTTGTGACAGAAGTGCAGCTCACGATGCCAGGGACTCGTTTGTCTTGGACCGCACACCAGTTCCCTTGGGTCGCCCAATCAAAAGAACCCGGTGCCCTGCATTCAGGCCCCATGGCCCCAGCCCTGCTCTCCCCCAACCAAACCCGCCGGCCAAAAGACGCCTCTGCGCTATGGGAGACTTGCAGAACTCGCAGCAGCCTGGGCCCCAGAGGCATCAAAGCCAAAGCGTGTCAGTGATCAAGCGGCACAACAGCGTTGTACATGAGCCAACAAGTTGCAATAATAATGTTCAACAGAAGAACAGGTTTGGCTCCATGCGATCCTCGTCGTTTCTGTACTGTGTTGTTTACATTGTGTGCTTCAATGTGCCATGCCCCGCGAATCATCCCAGCAAACATGTGCCTATGTACCTCACTGTAACAACAGTGCTGAGTTGCTGACGTTCGTTACCTCACCAAAAGCTAGCCATGCACGGAAAACTTGTGGCACTTCCTTTCATCCTAGTTGCACCATGGCCATATTCTTTCAAACTGGGGACCCTTTTCTGGGGGCATCCTTAAACCTGTAATCGAAATGGTGGCTTAGGGGTGACCACCCTGCAAAGAACTGGGGGCGATGGTTCAAAGCGAAGCAACACGACCCACCAAATTTGGAGAGGTCTGCTTCGTCTGGAGCCATACGGGAAAATGAACTGGTTTCAGGTGGGCTGCCCAACAAACCTTCATTCACCGGACAATTGGGTTTGCTTCAAAATCGGGAACCCACCGTATATCTCGGCCCAGCGCTCGCGGCGCAAGTAGTCCACCAAGAAAAGGGCCTCGGCCGATGGCCATTTCTGGAACGCCTTTGGGTTTGCAAACAAAAAGGTTGGTCCTTTAAAACAAACGGGTGGCGTTCCTTTGGTTTCCCGTTAAAACCACCCCTGGCCCTGGGTGTCCTTCTTTGGGGCAATCTTTCACGGGTTGTGTTAAAAAAAAGGGGAAACAGGGTTCCTATTTGGAGACAAACCCATTTGGGTGCCCTCACCACGTTGCAACATGGCACCTTACCAGGTCCCTTAAGGAGAAAATGTTCCAAACCGAGACCTGTGAGGCTCTATGTCACAAGATGGTATGTTTCAAAGGGATTTGGATGGATTTGGACCCAACACGGAGTTTTTCCTTTGTTTTTCCTTTGAACCAAGCTGAAAAGGGTACCCTCAAACAAAAAACAACGCAGAATTACTTATGCCTCAGCACTTCCCAATCCCAAAGCTGAACGTCCTTCTCGGTCAAATAGCAACTACACAGTTGTACAAGTACCCAATTTTGCGAGACTCCCATGTATCTGTTCGAAGAAAAAAGAGGGCCTGTGTGTCACTGACATTTCATACCCTGATCTCTGGCACCTTCTTTTCGATTCTTTAGGGTGTTCATTGAAGTTCATAGCCGCAGGCTGGCCACTGGACAAACGCCGTTGCTCATCTTAATGCTCACTGACTCGAGTTGCTGATGTGCTTTACCTGTGTTCCATGTTTCTGAATGAGCTCAGCGTAGTCTTGTGTCTTGGAATGCAATGCTTGAGGTGTGTGTTTTTGAGTGCTGAAAGCTAGCCTTCGGTCAAAAGACTCGAAACACGTGAGTCCCTTAAGAACTACTGTGCAGCTATCGCGTTCCCTACGGCTGGCGGCTTGTGGACATGAATCCCGATGTAAGTGGTTCGCACTTGAAACTCATGCGCACTAGCTCTGCCCCGCGATACTTGACGTCAACGAGTACATGCTGCCTACTTGACAAGCAGGGCAAAGCGTGCCTGTGATGCATGGGGGGCAAAGGGGTAATTCCACGTCCCGCGTGCCTGTTCTCCCAAAAAGATCGCGTGGAAGCCGAAGCAGAGCATGCGCAAGGGGATCTTGGTGAAGGTTCTGGCCGAGCTGGCGTGGATCCCTGGACCTATAGCCCCACGTGTCCGAGGAGACAACTCCACAGGGCTCAACAGGTGGTACTGTGATACCCCGAGTTCCAGGCACCTGTCATTAAAAGTGATACCCCGAAATCGACAGGCTTGCAAGTTCCACTGAACCATCCAGAGCCTAGATGGTTGACGGAAATTGGAGCACCCTCTTTGGCTGGTGTTTCAAGCCAACTCCAAAGATCTAGTAGCATTCTTTTGGGGGTCCTCCTTTTTGGGGAAACGTACAGATTGCCACCCAGACAGAAGCACTCCAAACAACAGCAACACAAACACCAGGCGCACGTCCTATCCGCTTGCAACCGCACTGGTGTTCGACGTGTTGACTGAGTGCCAGGCGTGGTTCGCAGCGCCGAAGACGGCCATGTGGCCAGACCTGGGTGTGGCTCAAATATTAGGTTGCTAGGGTGACGCAGGTTTTACAGCAACCGGTTGCCCACTGCGTGAAGTAGATTTCTGCTTGGCACAAAGACATATCGTATTATCCATGCTTCTGGATGTACACGTACGTACGTATATGTACGCTGAATAATATCTATACTCACGTTTGGGTGATTCTTGGAAACCAGCAATTTGCTCACTGGCTGAAGAGTGGCCGTGTGAACAGGAGAATGAAGAGAACCCCACCCAGCCAAGAGGAAGCATGTTCGTGGCTTGACTTTGAAGGGTTACCCCCTTTCTCAGGGGGTAAGGAAACCAACTGCGTATCTGTTGAGAGAAACCCATCCGTGCACTTGGATCTTGATTCGAGGCTTCTGGCGTTCCGGACGAGAATGTTGAGGACCAATTCAAAGAACTTGGGGACTCCAGCAGGTTGCCCAAGTGTCCCTTCCTACGGGTAGGTTGCCACCACAAAACGGGTAGCCCTGGATTCTCCTTATCCAGACTTTCGCATGCCTCCATTTGCTTAAGTCCCCTGGAAACAATAAAACCATATTTCCAGCAGTGATAGATTCCCTTTAAAACCAACAGGAGAAAATAAACAACATATTATGGGTGTGGCTCAAAAAACCGGTAATTACCAAAATGGGTTGCCCTGGTAAGTGGAATGGACAAAAACCTGCGGTTTGCCCTAGCTCATTAATTTTGAGAATTCCACACCCAGATTCTTAACCAAATGGAATGGGTTCCCCCGGCAGGTCCGGCCGGAGGCCGGACCTGAGGGATTCCCCTTGAGGCGCCAGCACCGATACGGAGTTGAAGCGGGCCGAGGACGTGCTGCAGAAGGCCTGGCCAAAACGTCAAGCTCACTTGAGTGGATGGCCTAAAAAAGTCCAAACTTTATATTTACATATATTTACCACTAAACTGGTCCCAAAAAGTTTGAAGGTCATGAACTCAGGAGTCACAATCAAAGCGAGTTAGAATAGTTGGCACCCGATGTGTTTTCTGTAGTCTATTTTAGTAGGGGAACCCTCCCCAAAAAAGGGCTGAGAAAGGGCGCTACTGGGGCACCTAGACTCTGTGGGTGACACAATAGCCCCCAGCCCAGTTGCAATCCAGTGAGTACAAAAGAAGCCTACCCAATTTTTCGAGTCTACGCTTCTTGGGGGCTTGAAAGGCAACCAAAGGAAACCAACAATTTCGGGGTCACCATATTTGGACACGTGCTGAATTCTGCAAAGAACTGCAAAGGATCGGTCGGGGCTCTCCCCCACCTTTCGACCTGGGTCTCGAAGGCAGTGAGTCAGGATTGCTCCAACACCCCCAGGGCAGAAACAAAGGAAGGGAAGGCAAACAAAGGAAAGAAAGGACAAATGAAAATAACAAATAAGAGAACACAATGGGAAACAAAGAAAGCAAAGGAAACAATGGAAAATACAGGTGCCAAACCCGATTTTGGCCCCTTGCGTTTTGATCATGCAGCTCGGAGCAACGCTGTTCTGAATTCGGCTCTCATGGGCGCTTTGCCCCAAAATTGCTTCCGTTTGGACACCAAAAAGGGTACACCCAACAAAGTCAAGCCCAGGTGGAAAGCCCTGGTTGCAGTCCCCGGATGAGGCGTTCCTGTGACCTATATGCTTGCGGGGCCTGGGGCCGTCGAGCAGTTGCATCGTAGCACTCCAAAATTCCAAGAATTGGCCCCCTTTTCTTGTTTCTCGACTTCGGCAGCCCCCTTCCTTTGGCCAAAAACGGAAGCAGGTGGAACTGGCTGGGCGTCTCGATCTCGCCCATTGACCCCCAAAGGGCCTGCACGTCCTGTCCCCGAAGCTGGGAGAAGTGGAATTCCTCCTGAATTTGCGAGCTGACTCCCTGAGTTGCTTGGCCAAAAAACGTAACCAACCTTAATTTTACCACCAAATTGGTCCGATCCCAAAACGTGAGGACAGTCCAGGAACTCGGCAAGTGAGAGTGAACAACGCGCGTTCTCAAATTGATGGACCCCTTTTGGCATTTCGTACGGTGTGAAGGGAAAACCCGAGTAAACCTACCTGGAGTAGTCCCAAATTTTGAGAACCCATGTTGAGCACGCCCATGATCAAGTTTGGCGCCATGCGTCAGATCCAGGCACTCAAAATGACTGACAGCTAGGCATGTTATCCTGATCATTGCCTTACCCATCGCTCTGCAAATCCCAGCCGCTTACGGCAAATAACCCCCTACAGCAATCATTTCAGACGCGCATTGCTACAGCTCTTGCTGGTGGCTCCTCCAGCTTGAAGGGAAAAACTGAACCTGGGCGCGTGCCGCGAGTCTGAGCTAACGGGAAACCAGGACCCGACCCCTCAAGGGGCCTTGTGTATCAATCGCGTCAGCTTTCACTGGACCTTCCCACAAGCTCGCGGTGTATCCCGCAATGGTGGCCTTCTATTAGGTTCACTTTCAAACCACCCAAAAGATTAGTTGAAAAGGGGGCTTGCGTTTTGGGTTGGCAATGTTTTGCGGGCAAAAAGGAACGAAGCGTGCTGTTGCACTCGGATATCTCTTGAGAACATCAACTCATCTGCCTACTGTCTTCTACAGGTCACATCTTTATCCACTGGGATCGCCAAGCATGTGACACGCTGCGTGCCTCCTGGCCAAGCAATTTGTTGCAACAAGTCCCGAGAACGGAGCTCAATCACGAAAACGAGCAGCATAGTCCATCTGTTCTTGTCAGGCGTCCACACCCACTGCCGCACGTGTGCAACTTAAAACTAGCCATGCAAGCGACAAATACAACACCATGCTACGTCATGCGACCCTAACACATTCCCGAAAATCAGAGTGTTGCACGATATATCAAATCGGCGCACACTTCAAGTTCCGCCTCTTTCTCTAAAGAGACTGTATGATTTACAGCATCCAAATCTGCCGACGGGAGGGGGGCGGCATGCAACCATGAAAACAAAAAATGATGAACAAAGGGCTGTAAGGGAAAATACGTCATCTGCACGAAATATGGGATGTCCAAGGCCTCTGGGGTGTGGCTATTGCGAGAGCAACTGGAAAAGGCTTTCCGTCCCTGCGTGCTCCAGGACTGCAAGCGTTGCCCCAGTTTGCCCCAGCCCTTGGGCTAGTCTGCAACTTAAGACCTTTCAGTAGATGCTTAAGACCTTTCATTAGATGGTTAATAATATAATTTATAAACATCAAACAAGTAACAAAAGAGAAACAATCAATACTATGCCTGCAAGTTGAGCCTGGCGCCAGCCCTGGGTTGAGACTTTGGGTGCTCCCTGGCCACTCCCAAGGTCTTGGCGGGCAAAGGAGGCTAAGCTTAAGGCGGTTCTGACGTTGCCTCCTTTTCCCAAACACAATGGCGGTTCTGAAAAGACATTGACATGGTGGCTCAACTTGGAACCCCTGGTTGCCTCACCACAAATTGTTAGCTTCCCACCCCACGCCCCTGCGGCTACATTAGGAGTGACCAGGAGTTGCACTGCTGTCTGCGGTCAGGAGGATGGTGCTGATGTCGGTGCCGGCTGTGCAGGGGGAGTTTCTGGGTGTTCCCCGTGTAGCTGCAGATGGCTCTAGCGCTGGGCTCGCTGAGGGTGCAGAACCAAGGCCCCTAACAGAGCCCGCGCATACATCGGGCACAACACCACCAGCAGGATCAGCATCAGGACCAATGCTGTTCGTGGATGCTAGTGATGCTGGTGGTGCCGCCGCAGCATGAAGACTGCGCCTGGTCTGCAGCTGAAAATGCTCGGCCCTTCGGTTTCCTCCAACTGGGGGAGAGTTCTGATGGAAACCCCACGCTCCCTCGGATGCCCAGTGGATTTGTATGGGGAAAACAGAATCGGCATCCTTTGACTTGAAAGGGGAACCCTGCCCCCCAAAAAAAATTAAGGAGGAAGAAAACGGGTCCCACTGGGCTGGGCTCCCCTCTGGCTTTGAAACCGATCGCTTCATCCAGGCGGCCAATGTAGATGTTGCCCTCCATGGATCCAGCAATCCATCGGCCATCCGGCAGCCTGGCCACCTCGCGCGGAGCCGAGCCGATCTTTTCAGCCAACACGGGGCTGAGTTCTCAGAGTCCCACCCGCCTGTTTAATTTGTGAATCCTGTTGGTTTCTCTGTAGGGATGAGGGTCTGATGGCTTAAACCTTCTTCTTGCCCCAACCCTGGTTAATGTCCTTGTTCAGTCAGGGTGGAAGATGCTTGGAAACTCAAAAGTTTGGATTGGAGACGTAAGTGATTGATCAAGGGGAAAGCGGTGAGTTGCCGAGTTTGTTCCTGAGCACACCTGGACCCCATCATTGCCACGCAGGCGAATTGAGAAACTACATTCTGCTAACAGTCGAAGACACAAACACCAAGTTGCCTGGCTGCAAGAATGGGGTGACATGTGTTTCGACAGCATGCTCAACAAGGTGCGTGCTTTCAGGCAAAGCTGCAGCAATCTAATGTCCGCTGCCTCAGTCCAATAGTGCGTCGTCGTCCACTGCTGATTGGTGCCGACTTAGTTCCCTGCAGAGTACAAAGTCGACGCTATGTTGTCCAGGGTAATTCCATGGCAATATTTGTTCACTTTCCGCAAGCCTGCATCAAGTGTGGTGTTTCTTCCAGGTTCACACTCACCAAGCCTTCAATTTCAGTGTTTCTCAAAATGGATCTTGGACCCCCCATCGGTTGGACAGGAACACCAACAGGAAACCAAACAGTTTGGGGGAGGACTCTTGAGCAAGCCCCCATTTGGGACGTAAGCCGATGAAGCAAAACGCGCCCACGTTTGAACGGAGCCTTGCGAGCCTTGGATCAGCTTGATCTTCAGATATTTCGTCGCCCGTCCCAAGCCCCTGATTCACCATAGACCAGGCAATGGTTGGACTGGGGAATTCAGGATTCACATTCAGTGACCATGAACGACCATTTGATCAGGATTCATATCTCTGGGGATTTGATAAGAGATGCGCAACTCTTTGCAAGGAGAGAACAAGAACTAGGCCTCCGGCGCAGCCCAAGCCACCCGTGCCTGGTGCCTCAGTCGTATGAGGTGTTACCAGCGGAGCCAAAGAAAAAAGCGTCGTACAAGAAGCTGTGCGTGATATGTGGACCCATATATATATATATATATTGACTCACCCCCAGGGTACACCCAACGGTTTCTGATTCATGTTTAGTGAGCCTTAAAATATGTTATGCGGAGACCCCAGGTATCACCTGAGTAAAGCCGAACTTCAAAGCTACGTAGCTGATACTTGTTGTGGACCCTGGGGGAAATACAATGAGCATCCTCCCACATTTCCTGCAAGTAGTGGTTCACCGGTTTGCAACATAGCCCATGTTCAGACCACGCGTCAGCGATCGGCAAACCCGAATCCTATGGACAAGGAGCCCGCCAAAAGCCCTCCGGTGATGATTTTGGTTTCATATTGATCAGGAGAGTAGATTCTTCTGCGACAAGTCCAAACCTCAAATTGGCACGAAAACTTGATCACCAACACCTGCGGGTGATTTTCGAGAATAGCCCTCGTTGCAAACCTTGAATCCACTGCACCAGGCCCCCCCTCGACCCAAGTACGTCCCATCCCTCGGACATGGGGTCGGGTGGGGGTTCAACCCATTCGGCCAAGCAGCAAACAAACTTAATAGAACGTCCAATGTGCTGGGGAGGGGGAAGGGGGGAGCAAAGCGCGGAGGGCGAACGACCATGCGCGGCGGGTTCCAGCACGCATGAAAAACGGCACGCTTTGGGGATGCACTGCAAGCACCTTAAGTCTGCGAAGTCAGCAACCAATCAGCTGAACCTCGACCCCTTTGCCTGCTTTGAAGCGAAGCCAAAAGGAAACCTCCGGTTTCGTGCGATTCTCATTCACGCAGTTGGAGAAATGTCCGGATTGAATATTTACACTGTCGCCAGGCAGTAGAATCATGCAGTAGAACCGCAACCATAACATGGGATGTACTTAGCTGCGTAAAACCATGTAGCAGAACCTATGGTCATCACTCAAAGGTGGGCTTGACGGCACGAGCAAGCTCAAGGCCGCGGCCAAACGTTTGGCCGCTGTGGCACTGTGATTGGTCACCAAAAAGATGTGGCCGTTGTCGCCAACCTCATGGCTGGGGAGGAGGGGGGGGGCTCTCGGAGTCTCACGTGAGGTACACGATATGCTGGATGGACAAAATCCACTCCAGGCGCCAGTTGGTAGGTAGTTTGAACAAAGCTTTCGTAGGGATTCATGCATCCAAACGGGTGCAGGATCTTTCCACAGTGGCTGTACACGCTCATATGTGTATGCTTCGGGGGTTGACATTCTATGCCATTCCCCCAAGCATCATGGCTCCCATTTGTTGAATTGGACGCAAGCAAAGAGAGAGAGAGAGAGAGAGAGAGAGAGAGAGCAAGAGAGACGGAAAGAGAGAGAGAGAGAGAAATAGAGACAGAGAGAGAGAGAAAGAGAGAGAATAAGAGAGAGAAAGAGAGAGAAAGCGAGAGAACGAGGGAGAATAAGAGAGAGAAAGAGAGATAAAGATAGAGAGAGAGAGACAGAGAGAGAGCCACACACATACACACAGACACACACACACACGATGGATTCGGTCCTTCCTGCACACAACAAAACAACAAAACAAACTGCACCAACCAACCAAGCAACCAAGCAACCAAGCAACCAAGCAACCAAGCAACCAAGCAACCAAGCAACCAAGCAACCAAGCAACCAAGCAACCAAGCAACCAACCAACCAACCAACCAACCAACCGAAGCACGCAAACGCACAACCACACACACACAAAATAAAATTCCCTGGGTGACGAACCATTTGACCAAATAGATCCGTCCCTTCCACTGGTTCCTGACTCTAGTCAGCAGCGTGTATGATGGGAACAAACTCTATTTGGGCCTACAGTGGAGGATATCGCTCGCAGAATTATGTCCACCATTCATTTGTGACGTTCTTCCCACTTCCCGCACATTGTGGCCTGCAGCAACACGCCGATTCATTAACACCAGCCCCCTCTCGGTCGCACTCGCCCCACTGAAGCAACATTCATTGCGATGACCACGTGGAACACGTGGCCGTGGGCTATTCATGGGGCCTTAACTGGTGGTCCGTATTGGATATTTTGGAACACAACTGAGTCTATTGTCATCTTCTGGGTGTTCTGCCGAACAGTGTGGATTGCAACACCATGTGTGCAACTATTCTTGGTTCTTATTGGGTATGATTTGGACCAGGACCCAAAGTGGTTTCAGCTTTCCAGTTGATTTCCCTTTAAACTAGCCTGAAAAGGGTACCCTCAAAACAATACACAACTGTTTTTGCCCTCCAATGACAGGTTGGATTCGGGTAGATCCCATTGGTTCTGGCCGGACGACTTAAATTTCTGAGGCAAACACCAGGCAGGCAGTACCATCTTGGTCGTGCCATGCCCAGCCGGTCGGGTTCCTGTCCATAGGGAGCCGATCAACGACCTTTGCCCTAACGCAACCAGGTCCTCAAGTGGAGAGGTTAGAATAAGGGTACCCTTTTTGCTGTAGTCTATTTTAGTAGCGGAACGGCACTACTGGGGGACCTAGGCAACCTATAGATGTGTTCCCCAAAAAAAAGTCTGACGTTCGTCAGGAAATCTCTAGGGGTTGCTTTTGTGCTTGATCTGCAGCTGTCCGCATCATTAGCATCACCAGCAACATGGCATCACAAGCATCCTAGCATCCCCAGCATAACCAGCATCACCAGGATTTGGCCAGCTGTGACAGCTGCTATGGGGCAGTTGTTACATGGTCCCTTACATAGCCGTAGCCTTTTCCTCCCGTGCCAGCCACGCCAAACCACAACCAAGAAAAAAGGGAGCTCTGACAGAGTTGCTAATCCAGCGCTGGCGTCCAATCACAAACACAAGAAAATACCCTACCTGAAGTCGGGATGCCAGACCGACCATCACCAAGCATTCAAAGCCCTTGATCTTTGCATCATCAGATCAGCATGCGGAAAACTGTCTGACGTTATAGTTTGCAAAATGATATGAAACCTCGTGCCTGTGCACAATTCTGGCTGCATCACCAGCCTCATGGGACTTGTTTGTTGAGCTCGAGTACGCCTGTGGAACGCTCTGGATGCATCACCAGCACCTAGGGCCTGGGAATGCCAGGCAGGCATGCCCGCAAGCCGACCCGTTCGTCATACCATCGCACCATTACAGGATGGCAACGCTGGATGCGCGGTTTGCTTGAACAAACATATCAAGCGCTAAATCGTGACCGGGAAACAAATGACTGCAAGATTCCCTGGCAAATTCTGAGCTTCCAGGAGGCCTGGTATCACAGTGGGCACCTGCGAGTTGCAGAATGGAACCAGCAGGTCTCTAGGGGTGGCTAGCTTCCAACCGCGATGCACTCTCTGCGGGAAACGGTTCACATCCCGCGGTTTTCTCAATCTCGTTTGCGAATTTTCGGATGGTCAAAAGCAAGTACACCACAAAAAGATGAGAAGCACGTTCCCTATTTCAGATGTGATTGGAGGTAACACGGGCGAAGCAACACGGAAATCTTGCAAGTCTTCATCACACGTGCATGCTGTAGGTCAATGTCAATCAGCCCTCAGCTTAGGACGCTGGTTCTCCCAAAGCCTTGTGGTTTCATTGTGGGAGCTACAGCGTACTTGAAGAAAAGCAAGCAATACCAGATGTTTATAATTCATGTTGGGCATATTGACAAAAAATCGTGCAAGACAGGCAACCAAAAACCAAGCATGCCGCCGCTGACGGATGACATGTTGGATTACGCCCACAACCAACAGTCTATCTCGGTGTTTCTGAACATAGGGTCCCCTTGTTGGCTTTGGAGAATCGCGGCCAGGAAACTAACCAACTGAAGGGAATGGCCCAAGAAACACCCATCTGCGCAGGAAAATCCATATGCCGTCTTTCCGATGGTCGGCGTAAGCCTATGAAACTCAACTCGACAACTCCAAAGACCGGAGCACCGCAACCCAACTCTCCCTTTCTCTCCAGTGACTCTGGGTAGAAAAAGGGAAATCCCCTTTTTGGGGATTGACCAGTGTTAGTGGGGCACGCAAGCCAAACCGGAAAGAAAGAAAAAACAAAAACAGAAAGGTGGCACACTGGGCCTGGCGGCCGGGCACTTGCCGAAGACCCCCTTCTTCTGATTCACCTTGCACCGACTGGTGAAAGATGAAAACCGAAACGGCCACACTTGGCGACCCATAGTGGCTTAATTTTGACCCATAGTCATATCAGGCGGGTATGTTACCCTAGCTACTTACCAACTATAGTGGGTACAGGAAGTACACCAGGCTTTACATGACCTGCCCCTGGTTGCCGACTACAGTAACAGGAAGCACGAGATCCATCCCTGCAAAGAATGGAACTTGCTTGCCGTACCTTGGTTGCTGTTGACCCCTCTACAAAAAGTTAAACTTTTTGGGGGTTTAGTGCAACACACCTTTACTTCCCAAAAAGTTAAAGTCTAAAGATCCAACCCAACAGCAGTCAAGGTCAAGGTACCAACCTGCACCTCGGGGTTTCGAGTCCTCAGCTGACTGCCCAGGCTGCTTTCGCCCCTCTGCTTGCACGGGAAAGTGAGATCGAAGCACACCAACGCCGTCTTAGAACAAACAAAGCCCAGGTTTATAAGTCCGGCAATTTGCTCAAGAAGCGCGTAAATGCCCTCCTTTGATCGGCCATCAGGCAAGATTCAAGCGAACAAGACCTACCCACCATGCCACAAACCACCATCTCTGCTTGAACTCGCTGTCTCCCACATGCCTTCACCCCAGATCTTTCCAAGGCGTCCTCTTCGGCAAAGAAATGGCACGCAGAAAGCTGGAGTGACAAAGAACCACAAAGAACCACAAAGAACCAAGAAACCAGTGGAGTGCGTGTATCTTCAAGCAAACTCAAACCAGAAACGACATCCATCGGCCCGCCACATTCCTTCAATAACCCCAAGGCAAGATTTAAACCCAGCGGTTGCTTTTCTGGTTTAAATTCTCCTCGGTTTCCGTCCTCGACCAAATTGTCAAAAGAACACGGGCTCCCCGCCACCCCCCTCCCCCCTCGGAAACCCAGTGGTCATGGGAGAAAAAACACCCACCCTTTTTGGGTGCTGGACTATTAAAGGAAAACCCAACCAAAAAAACACACCAAAAGTTAACCAAGAGGTTCGCACTGGATGCAGAGGTGTCCTTTTAGGGGACATAGATGGATATCCCTGGTAGATGATTCAACCACCAGGTAAAAATCGGGGAAACCCATCTATTTTTCTACCAAAAAGGACACCTATGACTGGATGTTCGCCGTTTCGGTCCCCAAGTCCCCTTTTTTCGGCCTTGACGTTCCGCTGCTCCAGGTCCAACACCCAATGCTTGAAGTGCGACTCGCCCACCTAGGAGAAATCGACCGAGAGTTTCTCGTGGGGGTGGCTGGGTCGACCCAACATGTTGGTTGTTTTTTTTTTGGGAGGGGGAGCCATAAAACAACAGGAATGATGGAGAGAAACAAAACTTGGGGTTGGCAAAAATAGGGCCGGGTGGAATGATATCCTGGATTGTAGAAAAAGAACCCGAAATCCCAGTGCCACCGATGACGTAGGGTATCCTTCATCAACTTGCAAGCAAGAACAGCACCCCATCAACAGCGGTTTCTTTCTGATTCGGGTGAGCACCAAGAACGCGCACTGCGCAAACCAGAAAGCACATTGAAGCTCATCAGCACCAACTCGGATTTCCGTGGCCCAAACTGGCAATTTGCCCCGTGCCCACCCCATGTCGAGCAACTCGATCTGGGCCATGGTTCCCCATAGGACTCCTTGCCATTGTCTAAACTCCCCGGAGGATTTGGTGCGGCGATGAATCCCCGTCATCACCTGGTGGATGTCCATCCCTACCCGTCCCAAACTGGCTCTTCAATGGTTCAACGGTGGAGCTATGTTTCATGCCTTCAAACTTACCCATCCCCTTTTGATTCTTTTACAGGGCTAAACAACATTCGCGCCCTAAGCCGTCCTAGCCATCTCTGTCGCATGGACTCTCGACTGCCCGAGGGCTGGGCGGTGCTGAAGGTCAGCATGGAGGAGGTGCACCCAGCGTCCAACATGAAGATGCCGTGGGTGGTCCTAACGGAACCGGCGAATGGGCCGGAAAAATCGATGTGTGGGCAAGTCAAAGGGTTAAACTAAAGATGGGGGGGAGAAGGAGGGGGGAGGGGGAGGGGGGGTCAAGGGGGGGTAAAGGGGGGGCAAGGGTGTGTCAAAGGCCAAAGCAAGCTACCAGGTTGGGAGTTGTCATGAAGTGTACGCATACTAGGCAGCTTGCCAAGCTTTGGAAGCTGTATGTACCAGCACCCACTGAGCACAGGGATTAGACAAGTAAAGTATGTATATATATATAAGATGCATAATATATATATATATACGCTTCAACATTCAAGGCGGAGGTATTCTGAACGCAGCTACACCCAACGCACTGCCACGCCATCCAATTGAATAGTTGAGCGGCAATCTGTTGTGGAGGAGGGCATCGTGAATTGAGTAGGCCAGAAGTATTAATGAAGCGAGCACCTGCGTTAAATCCCGCTGTTCTTATCATTTAACTAAACTGCTTTTGACTCTGATCCTTGTCGCAAACAGACACATTGTTGGTTTAGGCCGAACCCGATGTTTGGCCTCCCATCTCCTTGCAGGCAACTCCGAAAATGAGAGAACCACTCAAACTTCTTGATCTTCAAAGCCTCCAACAGACCACTCTCGAAAAAAGGACGCCCTCAGAAAAGCGAACACCCCCTCCAACAAAAGAGCACGCCCGCAAAGAGGCGGCCTGAGCGACTCTATAACCTCCCATAAACCCCTATGTCGTATCAAGTTGCTTTCGCGCGAGCTTGCGCTTTACTTACGCGACTCATGTTTTAGCTTTCGCGGCAGCAGCTTGTTCCCAAGAGCGAGGTCGTAGCCTCGTCTCCAAAGCTCCTTCTCCTCGCCAACGGTCTCAGTAATTGACTGGCCCAAGGACTCCTTGGCTGTCAAATCAGTCAAGACGTTGTTCCTGATAGTGACTCCGGCAGGGGAATGCTGGTTGGGCGTCGGTGTCAAGCTGTATGTCCGCGCAATCTTCACCCCTGCGCAGGCCAGCGACTGTCTCTTGCTTGGGCGTGCATCGCCAGTTCAAAGACATCGGTGAGGTACGCTGGGCCCTTGGGGTTCTTTCGCATGCGGCCTGCGCCTCCTGACTGCAGAGCTTGGACAGCCTCCCTTAGCCCGTGTATTGGCTTCTCCTGGAGAAGCTCCATCAGCCATGAGTTGGTCCAGCCGAACAAACGGTCACAAGCCCCTTCTCCGTGTTGTTCCCCCAGAAAGAGGATGTGTGCTTGGATCTGTAGCGCTAGAGGGAGGGTGTGTAAGAAATGGGAGGGATTGTTTCCCCATCTCCGTCTCTGAGCAGCGCAGCTCCGATAGGCTTTGCAACGACAACCCTACAATGTTGACTGCCGCAATCAAAACAAATCATGCAAAACTCCATCCAAAAAGTGGGTTCGCGGCCAAGCACTCGGACAAGTCAAGCTCAAATTGGTTGAAACACCACAAGCTTCCAAACAACAACCTAGCATATGTGTGAGACAACTCTTCCGTGCTACCCAGCTATCTCAAACATGAGCTTACGCGGGGTGCTTACGCAGCAGTTTTCCCCAAAAATGATTACGCCGGCTTACGACGTGCAGTGTTTTGCTTGCGCGGGGCCTTGTTCTGACACAACTATTGCTTCGGATGTAACGGCGGGTTTTTAGACTAGGTCCTCCAGTAGAGAGGTTAGAATCAGGGAACCAACTTTTTTCAGGAGTACCCTTTTTGCTGTGGTCTATTTGAGTAGGGGACCCCTCCCCCAAAAACAAGTTGGGGTGAGAGGTCGGGCACTGGACTGGGGCACCCACTCGAGCTGCTCGCCTCGAACAAATCGGCGGCTGGAAATCCCAAGGCACCGGGCTGGCGCCCGGAGGAGCACGAGTACATGGGAGTCAGCGGCCCGCTTCTGCCCACCTCATTTCACGCGAGGGGACAGGTGACCTCGCAAGGGCGACGGCTTCTTACTTCCTAAGTTCAAAAAGTCCCAAAAAGTCCCAAAAAGTCCCAAAAAGTCCCAAAAAAATCCAAGAAGTTCCAAGAAGTCCCAAAAAGTCCAAACAGATCCCAACAGTTTACTTAGCAGGCAACCTAACATGGTCAGCCCCTAAAAGTTGAAGTCAGAGTTTTTGGATGGATATAAAGGCAATCCGAGAGAAAAACCAGAGACGGCGGGGCCTCTGTGGGACACCGCCGGTGCAACATATCCAAAACAAGGTCTTTCATTGATTAACCGCAAAAGGGATACACCAGGCCCCCTGATGGAGATGGTCTGTTAAGTGACCTCCCAATGGCTGTTTTGGGGCCAGTTGCCAGCCATTGGGAGGGGAGGGGGGCTGCTGGCACATTTCGTGCCCAGTTCGGAACCTTCACATGCAAGCAGCCCAAGAGTCTAAGAGCTCAGGACCACCGAAAAAAAGAGATGCTTGCAACAAAGAGGAAGTTGGCCGTAGACAAAAATATGCTTTAATGATGCTGCGCAGTCTGGAACCTGGAATCGGGAATGGGTGGTGCCAAAATGGGTCTTGAAAAGCAAATTGTGGGCTTATCTTTGCACGGTAGGCTAGGGTGTCCCAAGTGCGCACCCCAAGTCAACTGCAACGCTGCATACCTAACAGAAAGCAGCGACCCAGAAGCTGCGTTAGCCAAACAACCAGCTTTTTGTGAACAACTACGCATGATATGGAGAGAACGATCACACACGAATATGTCGCGTGCACCGACGAGCTGTTCAATATTCAATGATTCATGTGCAACCAAACTTACCTGCAAAATATGTATTGCAATGAACTTTGCCTGGAGCGCATACCAAAGGGGAACTGGGGCAGTAATTAAGGATTGAAGTGCAGCTTGGGTGAAACTTCCCACCCATATCTTGACGCAACTCACCTCCAAGCCTGAGATTGATCTTCCTTCATGAGTCACTCACGCAACAAGAAGCCTTTCAAGATCCATCGAGGTTTGGCTCAAAATAACACGAGCCCAACTCAAGCTGCTAAAGCTAGAGCATTGGGTTCTTAAACCCCGCTGCTCCAAGGCAACAACTGTAAAAAGGGTGTTGAGACCCCGTGTTTGACAAACCCATGTTTATGAATCAGGGGCTTTGCCTCTTTATAATCTGCCAGGTTGTACTTAGAAAATGGGGGCGAGCATTACCACCCTTTCAGTCAAACAGACCCAATTCTGAAGCCCCCACAAACAAAGTTGCTGGGGGTGTTTCCCCTTCACTCCCTGCTGGTAAAGGGTAACAGTCACAAGTCTATGTGGCCATGGGTCAAAAGCCCGTGAACATCCCAATCCCCACTAAAATAGACTAAAATGGGGGGGGCACCGAAAACCCCAAAATGGGATCCCATTGGTTTTGACAACCACAGCCATGTAGCAAAAGAGTGGGCTGTTTCTCAAGATTGGGGACCTTGATAGGTGGTGTCCTTTCCGTTTCCCGTTACACCCCTCTCCCAAAACAGGGGGTCCCAGGTCCGATCCCCATTTCCAGAAACCCCCAAAACTGCCCCTTTTGCTTTTGGTTTCCCCCAAAAAACCATCAAAAAAACGGAATTCCCCGGGTCCCCTTCATAGACATTGAGAGCTTTACCCCATCCCCCAAAAGTTGCCAAACCTTTGAGCCGAAAAACGGCGCCGAAAAAAACCGGGGCGCAAAACGGCGCCGAAACGCCGAAAAACGAGGCCGGCGCCAGGCGGCTGAAGTTGCCACGCCAGATGTAGAAGCTCTTGGTCTGGGAAGAAACTTTGCTCGATCCCCCGAAATCCCATTCGATTCGGATGGCTCGCCGGGGGTTACCGGAATTCACCCGGGGTTCATTCGGGGGTCACCTGGGTGACCTTTTTGGTGGCAGGTACCCCAAGCGTTTGGGGGTGCTAAGCCCCCAAAGTCCGGGTGACGCCTCTCTAAATCTTGGGGGTTTCGGGAAACCGAAAGGATGAGGTGCCCTGCTCTTGGCACAAACCCAACCGGAAGTCTTGGACGGACAGTCGGCACCTCTTTCCCTTTCCGAGCAGCGTCTTGGCGCCGGACATCCTCACTGGTGAAGGTGACCGCGATGTTGCCGTCGGGTCCTCTGCATCTCAAACGAAGCCACTGGCTCCCCCCGGCTCAGCATGAAAATATTCTTGGTCCTCCAGTAGAAAGCTTAGAATAAGCTGGTGCCCGAGTTATTTCCTGCAGGCTCCCAACCAAAAAAGGGGTTAAGAAGGGCACTACTGGG
The DNA here is from genome assembly GCA_963377175.1 of Effrenium voratum. Lineage (NCBI taxonomy): Eukaryota > Dinophyceae > Suessiales > Symbiodiniaceae > Effrenium > Effrenium voratum. The sequence goes on from CAUJNA010000269.1 coordinate 940,528, forward strand.
GGACCTAGTATTGCCTCCACCCGTGATTTGGCTGGATTTGGGCCCACCGCTCAGTCCACGGCGCCTCTCATGCGAACAAGCCCGGTGTGCGCAACTTGCCGACGGAAAAATCGTGAGCCGTGCATCATGCCCATCATGGCACTCGACAGCCTCATGTGATTGATTCAATGTGTGGAACCCATGGCCATGACAAAGCCTTCAGTACTTTGGTTCTCTTTCTTTAGTGGGGCCCCCAAAATGGTTGGTTTCCTTGTGGTCAAGGGGGTCCCCCCAACAAAAAAAGACCGACCCCTTTTGATTTGGTGAACTTCCAAGGGACCCAAAGAACCCCGTCGAACCGGGCGCCACGAGAGATCGCCCCGCCCTGCCCTGCTGCCGACATCCCGGGGTCCCAGAGCACAGGCGCAGACCGAGCGCGAGTCTCCGGGGTGTGGCCTGAGGCGTCCGACCGAGTCCGGCCCACGGGCGAATTCCACGCCGACTTCGCCCGGACGTCGCTGGATTTCGAATCAAACGTTGATCCACTTGCAGGTGGTTGCATAGATCACAAACTGCCCACTTCTGAATAAACAAGTTGATCAACTTAAATTTACAGGTGGTTGCAAAGTTCTCAAACTGCCGTTCCAAACAAGGAAATGCCAAAACCCTGCCCGATTCTATGTTGAAACGGGGGGAGGGGGGAATCTTGGATTTTGTTGCTCCCTGCGACTTCCTTCTTCACATTTGCGTAGGGCTTCCTCTTATACTCCCCACCAGAAGCTGTCAAATGCGCCCGCACCTGCCGAAGGAAAACCCAGTGCCACCCTGCCCGCGCCCTCCTCTTCAGGTTTCAGAGCACAAGCCGCATGCCCCCTTTTTCCCGCAGTCTATTTTAGTAGCGGAACCCTCCCCCCAACAAGGGGCAAAAGGGCACGACTGGGGGACCTAGCCCAGCACTGGGGCAAGGGCAGGTCCAAGCTTGCCAGCGTCTCCGTGCTCCAAATGCAGGCTTTCGGACCCTGCGCTCCCTGCGCGCCAGCTGGAGCCGACAGCTTTTCAAGAAATTTCTCGACATGAAAAAACCGGCCGGGGAAACCAAAAGGAAACCGGGTCCGGGTCCGGGTGCATGCGAAGGTCGCACCCCCCATTTGGAGGGAAACACCCAGCTCTCGCTCAAAGGAATGCTGCCATTGGCTTGTTACATAGTCCTTTGGCATGGAGCAGTGTTGGTTGAAATAGAGTGAAACCCGCAAAACAGCGAGAAGCTTTGGCTTAGACTCAAACTGGTTCAGAGTGGTGTGTGTGTGTGTGTGTGTGTATGCCCCCCTGCCTTGATAATTCCTGCCCAATTCGCAAGGGAAGCTACCTGGCCCCCTATTGGCACCCAGACGTGTTCACATCCCAAAGCAAGCAACGGAATTCGCCTTGACGTCGTCCTGCCCCGAGATGCAGAGCTGCTTTGTCTCGTTCCAGGCCTCGCAAACAGAAAAAAAATCCGGCGGGTGGTACTACCTAAAATCTACATGAGGTCCCTTTTAATAAATTCCTGATTGGTTTAAGGGAGCAGACAAGGATTTTCTGGCCGTTCAGCCCCATTTGGTTTAACTCCTGACTGGTTCAAGAAAGCAAACAAGGGGTGTCATGCTTGTTCAGCCAAGGTCTGTCTTGACAAGCGCACAGCACCCAATGCATTGGTTTTATTCTCGTCGCGCAAGTCTGAAACCAGCGGCTACCTGTGGTTTTGTCAGTCTGGGACATGAGATTTGGAAGCACCGCCGTTTCCATATGAGCAATGAAGTCTGGAGGCCAGGCAGGGCCTACCCATACATAAGAGCAGGGAAACCGAAAGGATAGCAACCATCTATTTTGAAAAACTCATCATATGCTTTAACACTTGGTCTTTCGAAGCCTGGTTCATGCTCCAAAGATCCCAGCCATCTGAACCACACCACCAAATTCCCTGTCTCCAAGGACAAATCAACTTCAAATTGTGTGTTGAGCCTGGTTTTAGGCCTGTTGTGCGAGCAACCTTGCTTGCGATCAGGTGTCCAACCTATGGCCTGAGCTGAGTTGACCGGCCAGAACGTTTTGGTTGGGGGGGGGAGGCTTGGGAGGCGAGGTTTGACTGAGATGGCCATGGCCGGGGGGAACTTCTCACCCGGCGTGCCGAGCTGAGAAAGCCGCGAGGCACTTCACGTCGTTGGTATGGCCCTCGAAGAAGCGCTGGGTGTTGGAGGTGACATCTAAGACAACTACCTGGCTCACAACGACAAGTGTTTCTTTCTTTGATGGGACTTTTGGATGGCCTTTTGTTTGTGGCTTTAAAGGGAAACCAAGACGAACCCACCATTTTGGGAGGTCCCCGAAAAGAAAACAACTACATCCCCAAAGTGACCAGTGGCGACACCATCCGAACACCCGAGTTGACAACCTGCCGGCCGGTTCAAAGTGGGGGATCCATATGGGCGCCACTGGAATCAGATTTCGGGCAACCACTTTCCATGAGCTTGTCAAAAGAGAATAGATTTGGAAAAGGTTGGAAAACCAGCTAAGCACCACAATTGCCAGCTTGACAATTCAAACAGAATAACGGCAGTTGGGACCCTGATGCATACCTACTGCACACACAGAGCGATTAGAGCGATTGCAGGTGGCGAGCTGGCAATGAAGTCTTCCCGGCCAGCATGTGTTTTGCTCATGGGGGAAAAAAAAACTGGGCCGTTGCCAATTGGCCATGGGTCAAAATTCCGTACCCGGTGAACATCCCAACCCCCACTAAAATAGACAAAAATGGGTGGTGCACTTGCCCCGAAATGGTACCGTTGGTTTTGACCCACAGCCAATTCAATTGTGCCAAATGTCTTGGGTGAAGCCGCCCGACTTTCCATGAACAAGAATTGGGAACCTTTGGTTGGGTACCAGTCGTCGATTTCGAAGGGACCTACCTATCGGAGGTCTGGGGAACTGAACATCTGAGCTGCAGAGCTGAGGAGTCGGCAAGACAGGCAAGAGGATAAACCTCAGCACCAGCTGAGGGTTCGCTGGCCAACCGTTGACCATAAGTGACGCCTGTTGTTTAAACAACCACCTTTGGGTTCCCTTTAAAGGCGGCCAGGTCTTGTTTAAACATAGCTTGCCCAATTCTGGCTGACACCACCTGCCAGTGGTCAGATTCTCCCCTCAAGGGCATTTTGTCCCATCATGCAAAACCTTGGGTAGGCAACGTGGTTCCAAAACGAACATGATCCTTCCCCTACTCAGGGCCTCCATACCTCGCTATCTCTGGCCATGACCGAGCTCCGAGGCATCTGCGATTTCTGTCTCAGAGATAAAGTGCAAGGAGTTGCGGCCTCACTCTGACCCGCCAAAGGCGGGGCGCGAGTTGATTTGGCCCTGCAACCCCACAGGGGTGTCACTTCAAAAGCGAATAGAAATGGGATTCGGACCCCGGGAAGCAACAAAAAATACACCATTTCAGCTGGCCTCGAATTTGTGGCTTGGAGGTGGCTTCTCAAGTACTCTCTACAAAAGCCAGGGGCTCAAATCCCAAAACCTGAGCAACAACTAGTTGGTTACAACTCCTTTGCGAAAAGCCCACCCAACCCCGCTATTCAGCAGAGAAGACAGCTCAGGGCGCGACAGCTCCCATTGTAGCCGTACACCTCAAGTCGCAAGCCATTGCCTGCCACATAAGGCGTGGTTCCAACTGGGATCGGATGTGCGGCCGGGGGGTCTTTTTGCCACCTTTTGTGAGAAAATGGGCGACCCCCTCAACAAGGAATGCTTCAATCCCTCAAAGGCGTCCCTGGGTTTAGTGGGGGTTCAGACAACTTTGCAGGGGGACCACCCCAATAAAGAATAGGAGGGGTTGATTGTCTAGGTCATCCAGTAGAGAGGTTAGAATAAGTTGGTGCCCGATTCTTTTTGAACATCGGCATGGAAGACATGAATCGCGGGGTCCGAACGCATCCTCAGGTTTCACCGGCAAAAAAAAATAACGCCCGCAGCTGACTCCCTGTGCTCAGCCGTGGCCGCATCTGAGGTCAGCGCATACTCCCGTCGTAGTGACGTGCTCGGCTTCCTCAGCTCCCAGCGCGAGAGTCGCCGAGTTCTGGCGCGTCCCAAAGACATGCGCCGCGAGGCGTACGACGAACGGAACGGACACCTCGGTCTGTTTGGACAAGCTTCACATGGCTGTCGCTGCCCATCTCGCAAGGTTCAACATGAGGCTCTTTTGAGGTTCAAAGCCCTGAAGCAACACCTCACCGTCTGGATCAGCTCATGGAGATGTGCAACATGAGTGGTCCGCCTTGGTGCGAGCTGTGGCGAATGTTGGTGTCGCATTTGGAAGGCCCAAAAAGCAGACGTCGCCCTGAATCGCATTCCTCTAGGGGTACCTTCCCCATTCTTTCCAGGGATCCTTCTCTTCAGGAAACCAAAAACCCAGGAGAAACAGCCGGCTTTTTAAAAGAACGATGGTTGAAAAGAGTGGGGAATCAACTAGAATTTCTTGTGTTTTAGGAGGGATCACCGCGTTGGCCAGCATTCGTGTCCAAGACCCACACGCGGCAGCATCTGGCTTTGGCTGCCACAAGGACGGCGGAAACACCTCGGGTTCGGCCGGGAATGTGAGAGTAGCTTGTAGCTTCAAGCCCTCCATTGCGAATGGCAAACCTGCCTCAAGGTACTGCTCTAGAACAAGTTGCAGGGCTGAAGCCTGCCAACCATTTCAGCGTTCAAGGTGTTAAGAAGCAACATGTTTGGGGGCATTGACAAAAAGGAGGAAGCCGTGGTTGTGGAACAAAACGGGTTCCACAGAAGTTGGTCCAAAAAAACACATTTTCCACAACCATGAACACACCTTCCAACAAGTTTGAAGTAGGCCAACAGGCCAGGTGATCTTTTGGCAGACTATTTCTTAGCAAGTGCAATGACTGAGGCTCCAGCTAGCGAACGCTGCCGCCCAAAGCACACTCTCATTCCTCCCGCATCCTGTGGCCACGAACTCCACAGAAAGGCAACAAGTGCCATCGCAAGGGCAATCGCTTTGCCAATTCCAATTTGTCAGACCCCCCCAAACAAACAAGATAAGAAAAGAAAAAGAGAACCAAGCGCGAGAAAACCCGCATTTTGTTTTTTTGGGAAAACAGAGGCGCAAGGGTCGAAAAGGATGGCTCGATTCCTGAGCGGATTGCCTGAAAACACCTCCGAGCTTTCTGTCGGCAACAATGGTCCCAAGTCAAACACGTTTCAAGCCCAGGCAAAGGAGACAGGGACTCCTTCTCATTCGGGCGGGCTTTTCAAAATCGGTGAACCCCAAAATGGACCCAAAAGGTGCTCCTCTTCGGTTCCCTTCAACCAGGTGCCGAGGTGCCGAGCGAGCCTCGAACAAAACACACACACAAATTTGAGCGAGCCCTCAGGCTAGCGGCTAGGCCCCTGCGAAACTCGAGACGGAACTTGTCATCACATGGCGCCCGGGGAAGGCACGTAGGGAAAGGTTTTTTGTTGGAGGTCTTAAGCCCTAGGTGTGAATCAAAGTGGCGGAAGTTCGTGGAGGTCACAAGTGATTTAAGTTACTTTAGTTTTCGGGATCCAATGAGGCAGGAATCAACCTGCCACTTGTCGCGGGCCAGCTAGCACAGCTTCCGACGAGACTCGCAGCCCCCGGACCAACCACCTGTCCAAATGGGGTTGAACCCACCATTGTTCAACTCCAACAGCTTGGTTGCTTCCCAATTGGGTGTGTGCCTGTGTTGTGTGGATTGCTTTAAAAGTTGGTTTGAAGGAGACATAACCCAACCAAACCTCTATTATTTTAGTTCTTGTTTGGGGGGGGGTCCTCCTATTTTGACACAAATACCTTAGCCTTACCCATCTACGCTGGATCCGCTTCTTTTGCAGGCCACAGTCCGGTTGCATGCTTGGCTGTTGCTTCAACAAAACCTCCTGAAGAGTCTCACACTTGCTGTCTTGGTGAAAGTGATCCCTTTCTGCTCAATCTTGAGCACATCCTTGGAAGCCAGCAAGGTCATGTTAACCCCGGATGAAGTTAAACCCCTGGTTGAATTTTTTTCAGGGGGGGGTGTCCAATTCCTTTTGTGGGGATTCAGACCACTTTTGGAGGGACCACCCCCAAATAATTGGATGGGTTTATTAATCCTGGGTCAACATTACCAAGCCTTGAATTTACCACTAACCAAAACCCGCCTTTCAAAGCCATATACTCGCCTGCCAAAGAAGTGATTCATTCTCTCAAAACCATCCCAAACCTATCCCGAAACAAAGGACTCACAGGTGTGTGTGTGTGTGTGTGTGTGTGTGTCTGTGTGTGTGTCTGTGTGTGTGTGTGTGTGTGTGTGTGTGTGTGTGTGTGTGTGTGTGTGTGTGTGTGTGTGTGTGTGTGTGTGTGTGTGTGTGTGTGTGTGTGTGTGTGTGTGTGTGTGTGTGTGTGTGTGTGTGTGTGTGTGTGTGTGTGTGTGTGTGTGTGTGTGTGTGTGTGTGTGTGTGTGTGTGTGTGTGTGTGTGTGTGTGTGTGTGTGTGTGTGTGTGTGTGTGTGTGTGTGTGTGTGTGTGTGTGTGTGTGTGTGTGTGTGTGTGTGTGTGTGTGTGTGTGTGTGTGTGTGTGTGTGTGTGTGTGTGTGTGTGTGTGTGTGTGTGTGTGTGTGTGTGTGTGTGTGTGTGTGTGTGTGTGTGTGTGTGTGTGTGTGTGTGTGTGTGTGTGTGTGTGTGTGTGTGTGTGTGTGTGTGTGTGTGTGTGTGTGTGTGTGTGTGTGTGTGTGTGTGTGTGTGTGTGTGTGTGTGTGTGTGTGTGTGTGTGTGTGTGTGTGTGTGTGTGTGTGTGTGTGTGTGTGTGTGTGTGTGTGTGTGTGTGTGTGTGTGTGTGTGTGTGTGTGTGTGTGTGTGTGTGTGTGTGTTGACCCCCCTCAAAAAAAAAAAAAAAGAAGCGGGACGGTCCTTTCGTTTTCCTTTACCAGCCCAAACAGGCGAGCCTCAAACAAGCAAAAGCTCACAGCCGACCCTCTCCCGGAAGTGGCCTCCTGCTGGTAGGTTCTGCCCGAGGGCCTCACTTTGCAAGCACCCGATGCGGATTTCTGTAATGGAAATCCCGAGGTGTTTCATGACATGGCACACAAAAAAGTGGCTTTCTCCATGGAAACACCACAACCAAGGGTTAAACCAGGTCTTTTCATTCCAACTGTTTTCTCCCAGGGAAAACTAAGGTCCGGTCACCACGGTGTTCAAAACAGGACAAAAAAAAGACCCGACGGTTTCCAAGTTTGCAGGTTTTTGGGTCCCCTGGTAGACATAAAAGGTTAACCTTTTGGGACCTTTACTCAAAGTGGATCAGAAGGGAAAACCAAAAGGTCAAAGAGTTGGCTTTGCGCAATTGAGATAGTATGCTTCGAGGGGAATCCACGACACACAAAATGAGGGAAACAAGAGGCTACTAAGCAACCACGGGTACGTCCAAGACTTGTTTGACCTGGCTGGTGCCTGAGACATGCTCTGACTCAAATGTCGATTCCGGAAAAAATGTTTGCGCATCTGGCTGTGGGTCAAAACCATGTCCTAAAATGGCACCTTGGTAAATGGAACCAAAGCCTAAAACCTTCATAACCCTAGCTCTGAAATTTTGAGCCACACCCATCTATGAAAGTCAGTCAGGGTTGCTGTTAGACAGCAATCGTCGCACGGCACCTTCAAAAGTAATCACGGTCATTGGACCCGAATCTTGGACACCACAACCCGAAATTGGAAAATATGTTGGAAAGAAATCTCGCCTCCACCCCAAAAAACAGCAAACAAAACAAACACAACCCTTTTGCACCAAACATCGGCTAGCAGCAATCCCCAGTCCCTAGCCTCCCAAGAGCCGGCCATTCCAAAGAAAGGAGCCCAGCTTTGGAATATGTTGGCCGCTTGGGTCAAACAAAGCGCGCCAACAAGGAGTCCTCTTGAAAAAAATATCATTCGGCTGAAGCTTTCCAGCAACTGCGCCCTTTTGTTCATTGCATGCGAAGCAGTGGACTCGAGCTAACCGCCGAAAACCACTTTGCTTTCCTGCCGAGCAGTGGACTCGAACTAACCGCCGAAAACCACTGCCCAACGACTAATGGCTACACTGACCCCTCCGCAGGCCAGGGTGCTTCCTGAAACAGGGGACCCCTAGATATGTTTGTGGGTTTCCTCTTGAGTTGGTGCGCACTGCAGAGTGTGCAGGTCTGAAGAAAAAACAAGTGTTTCCTTTTGGCTTCCCAACCAAAGGTCTCTTCGAGAAACACCCCTACATGGCACAGCAGACTTTACAGCTGATACCACTTAGTCCTGCCACGAAGCTGCCCCTCAAACGTGGCAGCTTCGAAGAGGTGACGCGTCAGCCCGAAACACGAGCACTTGGCCGGTGAAGGACACATGGGCATACAACAAACGATGCCAATTTGGCATCGCGTCTTGACGACGTACCGTTGCCGCAAGCCCAGCTTATTGCATCCTCCAGCCGAGGCGACCGGCAACACGTGCCGACATGTCGCCCCCAAATTCCACAGCACTTGCACAGGCACCAAGGGTTTGGCCAAAGGCCTTGTCAGTGGGATTCGTCGCGGTATGCAATAACACACAGCCAAACCGCCAAACCCCCCGGTTCGCACATGCGCCAAAATGGTCTCTCTCTCTCTCTCTCTCTCTCTCTCTCTCTCTCAAGTTTCTCAAACTTCCCCGCCTATGCACACAGAAGGCTTTGGCAAATGTGCTTTTTGTCACCCTGTTACGTTGTAATTCGGCTTTCCTGTGGAAATAAAAGGGTTCTTGTGTCAAGCCTTACCTTTCGGCAATAGTTCTATCATTTGCTTGGAGAACTTCGCCCCTCAGAACACATTTCTTCACTGGCCCGGGATGGATCAACCTGCTTGATACCGGGGGGATCCGGATCACAAGTGGGACCCCAAGTACCCTGTCAAGTCTACTGATAGGGGGGAACCTGAATACTCCCTAACATGCATACGCAAGACCCATCGAAGCACCGGCCCATGGGAGCGAGCCATAAACGAGAAGCCTAAACTAGGCTCCAGAGAGGCTAGAAGAAGGGTACCCTTCTTTCTCTAGTCTATTTTAGCAGGGGCTTTCCCTCCCACCTCCCAAAAAGAAATGGGTGAGAGGTGGGGCACCAATTGCTGGGGACCTAGTGAACATGAATCCAACCCCCTGCTGCCCAAATCCGACACTGAAGTTTGCCGCTCATTTGGATGCAAGGAGACATTGGGAGGGCACAGCTCCCTCGTCCTTTGGTGTTTTTTCCCCCAACAGCTGAAAGCTTTGGGGTCTCAGCGGGGTGGTCTGGGTGGCTTGAGGTAAGGTTCCACCCGGGCTGGTTTGATTCCAGCACGGTTCTAGCAGGGTCCCACGAGGTTCTGCGAGGGCTGCGGGCCACGCGGGGTGGTTTGAGGTAAGGTTGTGTGAGGGTTCCAGGGTTCCACAAGATTCTGCGAGGGCTGTGGGCGCTGAGGTTTCACAGGGTTCCACAAAGCTCTGCAAGGATTCCACACGGGTTCCACAAGGCTCCACAATGCTCCACCAAGGGTGTGTCGTGCGCCCGTCGTCTGAAAAGCCATCAGATCAAGATCGCTTTGCTCATGGGCGGAACACTAAGCAAAACCGAAATCAATGGCTTTTAGCACACTTTCACTGTTTTGTGACTTGCTCACTTGCTCAGGCAAATGTTGGCTTTGTGGCAAATCAGATCACGTCGCTGCGGTTGCTGCTTGGTTTGCTTTGGGTTGCAAGACTTCCACGAGGCTGCGAGGGCTATGAGGTCAGAAGGTTTCCAAATTCTGCAAAAGCTATGGGGCAGCCCTGAGGAAAGGTTCCAGCAAAGTTTCACGCTGAGCTCCACGAAAGTTGCGTGAAAACGGTTTGCGAGGTTCACCGGAACCCGATTGCACTGTCGGCATCGTTTGGGCCCGATCGGCCCCGATTGCGCCATCGCGCCCCGATCGGGGCCCGACTCAGTCGGGCCCCGTCAATTGTACCAAACTGGCGTCGCCTAGTTATATAGATACACGCAATCCGCATACTAAGGAAAACCGGCGTTGAGCTATAATATGGGTGGCTGGGGTTGCACCACGGGACGATCGGGGCCCGATTGCACCGTCGGGCCCCGATCGGGCCCCGGCCCCGATTGCGCCGTCGGGCCCCGATCGGTCAATTGTACCAAGCTGGCATCGCCTAGTTTTGCTATAGATGCAGTTGCAATCCGCATGCTAAGGAAAACCGGCGTTGAGCTATAATATGGGTGGCTGGGGTTGCCACGGGACGATCGGGGCCCGATTGCACCGTCGGCCCGATCGGGCCCCGATTGCACCGTCGGGCCCCGATCGGGCCCCGATTGCACCGTCGGGCCCCGATCGGGCCCCGATTGCGCCGTCGGGCCCCGATCGGGCCCCAATCTCGCCGTCGGGCCCCGATCAGGGCGAGATTGCGCTGTCACTCGTAGCTTTGCTTTACAAGGCGGCATCCTCAGCAACACCGGCGGTAAGGATGGTCCCGGGGCGTTCCGCGAGGATTCTGGGAGGGTGTGGTGCTGTTGGGGATATCGCCCGAGCTTATTTTAACATGCCCAAGCAGCCATGGAAGCTGAAAGCCAGCAGGTAAGGAGTGAGGGTCCTCCTCCCACTTACCGCTTTGTGATGGATAACGACGGATGTTGTTACTGGACCACTCAACACTAAAAGGCGAAAAGCTAAGGAACCGGATGGCTGGGAGCCACCAAAGTGATTGAAGTCCAAGTTAATCCACCACTTCTGTTGTGTCTGTAACCAGCTTCAGGCAGCCCGTTTTGATCCGCTTGCTTGGTTTCGCTGCTGGTGAATACTCGTTGACTGAGCTGAGAGGGGGTCTGGACAAATTGCACACCATCTTCGTGCTGCGTCCTCTAAGGAATATGTCGAAGGAGGATGCGTGTGTCTCAAAATTAGGGGATCCCCCACAAATGGATTCCTTCCTGGGCTGCCCTCAGATCCCCTGCTAAAAGTTGAACTTTCCAAAAGCTAAAGTTGTTTCTTGTAGCCAGCCTACAAAAACGGGTACCCTCAGAAAGCACATGTCGAATCTGTATGAGCGTGTGCTTTGTTGAGAAATTAAGGGACCCTTTTCGGGGTTGGTGTAGAGGGAAGCCAAAAGGAAAACTGCCATTTTAAGGTCGCCCTCTATTTCACAAGCACGACCCTCAAAAAGACAAACACACACACACACACAGCACTTCCCCATATCATATCCTTCTATTTGCCGCATGCGCATATAAGATATCTTCTGTCTAGCAATTCGAGTGACCGTTCACGCGCAGGCCGTCGACCAGTTCTCCGTCCAGAAGATGCTTGACAGGTGAAACTCAGACCAAATGTGTGCAAGTCAACTCTTGGAATGCGAACAACCGAACAAATACCCTAGGGTTCAACCCCCATAAGAATGGCCTTGGGACCCAATCTGGATGACAATCCTTAGGCTTGGTCAGTGAATCCGAGTTGCCATGGCCTGACGACTGGCAAGGGGCTTGGAGCACAGTTGGATATGAATGTGTTTTTTTTTTGAGATAACCCTTTTTTGTCGTTTTCAAGGGAAAATCAAAAGGGACAGCCCAGCGATTTTGAGAGATCCCTCAAAAGAACAGCACCAACCAGCATGTTTCTGTTCGGAAGCTCGATGCAAAACACAACGGTCGGGAATGGCTGACAGCTGGCACCGTCCGCATCTCCGGGATACAAGAAATCCGCAGGGCTCACTGGAACACGGCCAGCGCTGCGAGCACAGGCCAGCACCTTGGTTGACGTTGGAAGGGGGGCGGAAAAATGAAAAAATAGCAGTTCAGTGGGTGGGGATTTCAACCACTACACCATAAGCAAAAATGCAAGCAACAACAACCACAAATGCAACCAAGGGGAGCCAAAATTTTCAGTTAAGTGGTTAAACTTCCACCACTAAACCACCATAAGCAAAAAGGTAAAAAATGTTTCCCCTAAGCACCACCCCAGACATAGCGCACGACCAAAGCTCCACGGTCATCTGGGCTCTCCACTCCCAACAACAAAAAAATGTGAAAAAATGGTTCCCAGCAACTACCATGAATAGTGTGAATCCCAACAACAACCATGAATATTCCTGTTGTTTTCCCTTAAGCACCACCCCAGAAATAGGGTAAAATGCATTTTTTTTTTAAAAAAAAAATGTTTCCCACCACCACCTCTTTCATTGGGAAAAGTGGCTTCCCCTTGGGTTTTCCCTTCACCCCAGAAATGCCAAGGGCGGGGCTTGCCCTTGGCTTCTCCTAGGCTCCAGGGATAGCCCCCCAGGAGTTCATGAAACGACCATTGCAACCATGGCACTAAAGCTCCCCATACACAACAATAAGCTCCCAACCCAAAATGCAAAAAAAAAGCCAACAAATGCGAGAAAAAAAACAAAAAACATGCAAAAAGCCAACACCACAAAACAGAAGCAAGACATATGTCCCAACAACCATGGCACAGGCTCATGGCGAAGGAGCTGGACATGGGCAGCGTGGGCATGGCATCTGCCCAGTCACCCGAGACCTTGCATTCGCCTCACAGAAAAGGGAACTGGCGCCGATCACGAAAGAAAAAGACGGGTCCTTTGGCCAGAAAAAGTGTACCCGAAGGGGAATATTGGACAATGGGAAACATGGACTAAAACCTGCGGTCGCCTGGTGGTTTAATTTGGACCCACATTCAGTTGGCCATGTCAGTCCCAAATCGTACCCCAGAACATCCGATTTCATCCGACCACTAAAATCGGTAACCTAAAATGGGTGGCGAATTCACCAATCCCAACCAAAATGGGATACCATTGGTTTTGACAACCACAGCCATTTGGTGTCATGCGGGTGTTCTTTTGAGCAAGGCTCAAAGGAGGCTGTGTTGCAAATAATTTGCATGATATATATATATATATAATATACATATAACATATATGTGTACTTATATATACACCATAGATTACATGTTTCCCGAGACTGCGCAGTCCGCTCATGTGCGGTGTTTACCTTCCAACAACCTCCCCAACGCCAAATCCGGGAAATGACAACCCCCAGGACTGCGGACTGCAGCATGCGCTGAAAGACCCAGGCAGTCCTGTCTTAGACCATGGAAGTGCACAGACCCACTGCAGAAAGACTACTTCTCTTGGAAAGGAGGGTTCTGCACTTCCATGTTAGTTGTTGGGAGGGTATGTCTGACTGTTTAAAAGGAATAACTCCATTCATCCTTGCTGGTCACGTGCTCGCAAGTAAGCCCATTCAAGCAACGCCTGCCGACATTGAAGCCTGTATGCCAGTTGCTTCCGGATGGTTGCCATCCCTAGTCAATCAAGTAGGGCATGAAGACCAGGCGTAGGGTGAAACCAGTGATGGACATTTGGAAGAACGGTTGATTCCCCGCTCGCAAGTAGGGGTTTACTATGGCTTGTGGCTTTTTTTGTCAGGGATCCACTGAAGCAGCACCAAGCTGACACTCCGAGGATGTGTGGGATACTCAGATGCAGACAGAACCCACCCAAACCCAAATGAAAGCCTCATTTTTACCCTCCCCCACACTAACATGGACCAGGACCTTTTTGGAAGACTTGGTTCCATTTGCAGAGGCCTTATGGGAGCTTCCATGATAGTCTGAAGGAGTGTACGGGAATTTGCATACTCCACAACCTCTTGGGCAAGCTCCCTTGCTCCTTCCCTGAATTTCCAACGGCTTGAAGCACCCACCGGGGCGTTTTCCACGTTGACACAACGACCCGGCCTTTCTCCGTGAGGCTGGCGGCGCAAACCACGGATTGGGTCAAGGAAGCTCCGTGGTACCCCACGTTGATGCCGGTGCCAACCTGCGGGACGACACCGAAATCACTGGAAATCATGTGCTAGGTCCTCCAGTAGTTTGAGGTTAGAGGTTGGGGTACCAACCTGTTTTTCCTGTAGTCTATGGTTGGGAAACCCTCCCAACCAAAAAGGGGTGAGAAAGGGCACTACTGGGGGAGTGTGGATGGCCGAAATCCATTTCGCACCACCGAAGAAACCCTGGTTTCTGATGATTCCCTGAAACTACCAACAAACAATAGTTTCAACCAAGGTTTCAAAGTGGTGCCGTGCCTTTTTGGGAGTTCGTGCCCTTTGTTGCGCTTGGTTCCAGGGGAACCACGAGGAAAACCACCCTTTTGGGGGGGTCTCTGGAAAAAAGACACACATTGATCAGGCACCCTTTAGCGGACATCATTTTCATAGGTGGGGATGCATGTTCCCCCACTTGCTTGGTGGTTCCCTATTTAAATTCACAGGCCAAACAAAGTGTTTCACTGCTAGATCTGTCAGACATCACAATATATGCTCTATCGGTGTTGGCGTCACTTGGTAAAGCGCAGCATGTACCCTAATTCAACCCCCATAACTGCTGTCATACACCCCTGCAAAAGGCCATCGCCATTTTGCCATTGATCCAAGAAACAAGTACCGGGTTGGGCCGCCCATATCAGACATCAGACGCATGTTGTTTGCCCCCCCTCCCCAAAAAAAACGTCCCCCCAACCAACTAATTCATCCAGTGATGCTCCCAGAAAAACACCGAAACAATGCCCCCAATGTCGCGGTACACGGGGGGGAACAAAAGGTTGCCTCGGAGGTGACAGCAATATATTCGAGTGGATTTCTCGCTTTCCAGCAAAGCCCGGGACAAGCATCCACGGCGCGTCTCCGCACAATACATGAGTTCCAAGGGAAAATCCGAGAATGTTTGGTGTCGTTTTTCGCGGTGTCCCTTCAACCCGATCACCCAAAAGAAGACGCAGCCAAAACGAAGATACGTGGGAAGATCATGCCATGTAAGCCTGGACATTCGGAACACTCAACCAAATACGTGGGGCCTAGCACGACGCCCATGTGGCTGTGGCTCAAAACACCGGTGCCAAAATGGAACCTGGTAAGTGGAAACATGGGCCAAAACCTGCGTAATTAGCCCCTCCTGTCTAATTTTGAGAATTCCACATAAAAATCCAGACCAGCCACCACCAGCAGCACGTAGTAGGTCTTGTCCAACGTCAGCGTGAGGTCCGTGGCGTCCCCGGTGTTCAAGGGCCGGCGGGCCGAGACTTTCATGCGCCCACTCTCGGACCTCAAGGTGTAGCTCTGCAGGTCCTGACCGACCAGTCTGGACCTCTGGAGGTCCATTGGAAAATTCCAGGGAGAAATCATAATATGCAGAAGAAAAAAAACAACTAGTTGTGGTTTGGCACTTTGCCGTTGGTTTCTTGCCAATCCAAAGAGAAATATGAAACACATTGTTGTTGCTTTCTTTCTTGGCATTTTGCGGTGTGTTTTTCTTGCCAATCCAAGAGAAATATGCGAAGATCAAAATACGTTGTGCGCTTGGTTTGGTTTCTCGCCGTTGCTCTGTTGCGATGTTTGGCGTTTTTTTTCCTTTTCTTTGCGGGGGGGGGGGGGGGTCCGCTTTTCAGTGGGTAGTTTCCTTTTAGGGAGCCTAATGAGAAGGGCTCTCGCTCTCGCTCTCAGTAAACCAAACCAGTTCTGATGATGTGGGGTTGTCTTTCTTCGAGGGTACCCCTGGTTGTTTTCAAGGGAGAACAAAGGGACACCACCCCAAAAAGGTTACCCTCAACAAAAAAGAACATGACACCCCCATGTCCCACCGTTCTCCTGAACCGCGTCAATGGTAATGGTGTGGCCCACCAAGTTGCACTGCGACATGCTCACTGGCGTGCCAGCGCTGGTCTTCTTCGTGAGCCCCATGGCGCAAAACATTTGACCTGCGCGCGCTGAACAGGGGCCATCTGGTGCCATCTGACCCGACAGAGCAGGCGTTTGGCGATGATTCGTGATGGGTTTTGGGTTTTATTTGAGGCTGGCAAAGTAAGGGGCTCAAGTCAAACTGGTGTCACTGTAAACCAGCCTAAAAAAGTGAACTCAAAAGAACACGAACCCATTTCGGACTGGCTGCACATGACTGCTTAAACAAACAGCAGCCCAGCCTGGGCATGCATAGCTGGCTCCACAGCCGCAGCCGGCAGTAGTGGTTGCCCCACAGCCGCAGCCGCAGCCGCAGCCAGCAGTAGTGGTTGCGCCACAGCCGCAGCCGCAGCCGGCAGTGGTGGTTGCCCCACAGCCGCAGCCGCAGCCGCAGCCAGCAGTAGTGGTTGCGCCACAGCCGCAGCCGCAGCCGGCAGTGGTGGTTGCCCCACAGCCGCAGCCGCAGCCGCAGCCAGCCGTAGTGGTTGCGCCACAGCCGCAGCCGCAGCCGGCAATGGTGGTTGCCCCACAGCCGCAGCCGCAGCCGGCGCCACAGCCGCAGCCACAGCCACTTGGGCAAGTGCCATAATTTGCACCACACCCGCAACCTTTGAGCTTTCGTGCCACCTGGACTTTGCTGCCGAAGGGATGCCCTGTTTGGACTTCCTTGAACATGGCATGCTCCGGGCACCCTGTTCCAATCAGCTCCTTCCTGCCGGCAATTGCCGCCGTCTGCATCTGGCTTGGCTTTGCCTCCGCGCACGGCTGGCCGTCCTTCTTCGCGCGGTAGCCGGTGATGTTTCCCAGTGGGCCGCGCAGGCATGGGGGCAAGTAGGGAGCTGTGGGCACCAAATAGTACCGGTACTCGCCGGTGACGGGGTCTGTGGCTCCGAAGCACTCGTCGAGGGACTCCTTGCTGGTTCCTGAGTCATGACTCAGCCAGGGTCAATGACTTCTGGCACTGTATCTGTACATCTTTGTTCTTGCAGGAACACAATACGTTTCTTTGTTCCACCTGTTTGCACATCTTCTTCAACCCATGAACAAGCACAGAAAGACCTTAGTACCTCTGCGGCTCGTTTGCCCCTTTTCGGTACTTGATATGATTCGGAGCCAAAAAAACAACGGAGACCTTCGACCAAAGCTCGAAAATCGAAGTTTTTCTTCAAGCTCGAAGCTTCTGAACTCCCTCACTTCCAAACCAACTTCCTGTTGTTGTTCTCCTTCACCTGTTTCTGACTCCCTCACTCCCAAACCAACATCCCTTTTGTTTTCTTCAAGCTTCTCCCTCAAAGAACCTCTTCCTGCTGCTCTCTTCCTCCCTCACACCGCAGGAACTGTTGGTCTCTCCAAGCCCCACCGAGCCGCGCTTGCCCGCGCGGAAGGGCCCCATGATGGCCGCGCCGTCCAGGGCCCAGCCGACCTGCAGCTCCGGGCCCTCCAGCGGCCAGGCCTCCGCGCCCTTCGTCTTCCACCAGGCGCCCTCCGGGACGGGCGCCCCCAACTCCGACAGCCTGCGCCGCCAAAATTCGGCGCCCATTTTTTTGGCGCCGGGCGGTGGAGGAGGAAGACGCTCACTGGGCGGATTTTTCCGAGCTCAAATTTTTTAAATTTTGAGCCGTACCCAGGTGGCCACCAGAGGAAACCCCAAGGGAAGCCCCAAAAAACCGCGAGAAAGATGGCTGTAAAGACTCTGCAAAAAGCGGCTCTCAACTTTTGGTGGGGTAAGTTGGATGTCTCGAGAAGTTGAAGTTGAAGGATAGATCCAAACACCAGTTGTACAAGCTCTCTGGAGAAGCTTAACGTGCTTTTGTTGTTGGGCCAATTGTATTCTTGAAGGGATCCTGACGCAACGAAAGGAAGACAGCTGACTGCACTGGGGGGCCTGGACATAGGAAGGGTGTGGAACGTGTTGGGTCATGACACGTACGGCGAACATGACGACCAACTGAGTTCGAACCCACTTTGTGGGCTGTTGCTCAACTGCGAAACATTCCAATCAACAACAAGTATAATAATGTAGCCAACTCAACTGGCAGGTGGCAGGCACAGGGGCGGCGCATGGTAGTGGTAGTGGCCAAACGTGTCCCCATGGCCACCGCAGTTGTCGAAGAGCCAGGTCATGCCCTCATCCGGATGCTCATGCACAAAGAGCACCGAGTTCATTGCCATGCCCACCACTCCGCCAACATGTTCAAGGCTTTGTGCGGAGCCCGGAGTGGTGAAAGACGGCAGGCTGAGCTTCAGGCTCTGCACTCGCGGGATGTAGGGGTTGGGTTGCTGTGCCTTCGGCTGCTTCCCCAGGCGCCGAGCGCCACAGCCACAAGCTGCTGCCGTTGTTGTGGCGCCGCAGCCGCAGCCGCAGCCGCAGCCGGCAGTGGTGGTTGCACCGCAGCCGCAGCCGCAGCCGCAGCCGGCAGTGGTGGTTGCACCGCAGCCGCAGCCACAGCCGCAGCCGGCAGTGGTGGTTGCACCGCAGCCGCAGCCACACGTTGGGCAATCCGCAAGATCTACCGAACCGTGATGCCCGAACGTGAACACATCCTTAGCGCTTACACTTGAAAGTACATCTAGATAGCCCACAATGACACCAGACCCCACGAGAGAATGCCCTCACCAAAACAAACATTATCAGGCCATAAATGCACAAGCGCAGTGGCACAGACAAAGAGGCAAATGCAAACACACCGACACGGACACAAACGCACAAACACAATAACTAGATACGCAAATACAAAAACAATCATGCGCACACACACTGCAGACAGATACGCACGCGCAGTCGCGGACACATGCGCACAGGCACAGACACGCGTACACAGAGTCACAACAGAGACACAGATACAGCAGAGACAAAAGCAGAGACACACGCACACACATGCGCGCACAGCTACCTAGACACAGTAACAAACAGAGACACACACGCAAATAATAGTAAACGGACAGACACACAAACAGATGCGCAACACAAACACAGACACGCGTACACACACACACGTACACGGACAAACACACACACACACACACACACACACACACACACACACACACACACACACACACACACACACACACACACACACACACACACACACACACACGCACACCCACACACACACACACAAGCATAATTAGACACACACACACAAGCATAATTAGACACACACACACAAGCATAATTAGACACACACACACAAGCATAATTAGACACACACACACACCACACATGCACACACGCACACGCACACGCACACCCGCACACCCGCACACCCGCAAACCCACACACCCACACACCCACACACCCACACACCCGCACACCCACACACACCCACACACCCACACACCCACACACCCGAACTCGCACTCGCACTCGCGCACACACACACACACTCTCACACTCGCACACTCGCACACTCGCACACTCGCACACTCGCACACACGCACACACGCGCACACGCGAACACGCGCACACGCGAACACGCGCACACGCGCACACGCGAACACGCGCGCATGCGCGCACGCGCACACGCGCACACATGCACACACGCACATACGTATACACGCACACACGTATAAATGCATAAATGTACGCGCACACACACAGTCACAGTCACACAGGCGCGTACACACACACACACACACAAACACGCACACACACACACACACAGACTGAAACACAGATTGCACTGAGACACACACACACACAGAAGCAGACAGGCAGGCAGGCTTGCGGGCACTCAGGCAGACAAACAGCAAGGCCAATTAGAGACCCGGGCTCATGAAGTCCCCGAACCTGCAAACAAAAAGAAGAAAAACGTATGTGAAGAAAAGGGCCGAGATTCGGCTCCGTCCATCTTGGCACTGTTTTCATTGAATCCGAAGCCGCACCAAGACGTCTCTGGGCAGTCCGCGGTCACCATGAGCATGTCGTCCATGGCCTCTATGGTCCTGAACGAACCCCAACTTTTCGCTGGCTGAAAGTAAAGAACAGCCACAAGAGCGTTTTAGTTCAACATGTGGGTATGGGTCAACATCAGACCAAAGGGGCTGCGGGTTTAGTCTTTTTCCCGTTTACCAGGGTTCCATTTTGGGGTTACCCTACTTTTGACCCACATTTTTGGCTCAATCTGGCAATGGGTCCATGTGGTATCCAGGTGGGTGAAGGTCAGAGGGGCCCCCAGTACCTGAACGGCCGCCACCAATGCTGTGAGACCGGCAAGCGCGGACTGCATCATGGCGAAGCTGAGCTGAAAGGAGAGATCCTGAGCCTTGTGCTGCCTGCGCGGTTCTCACAGCCATGGTCAATATTCTGCCCCCACCTGGAAGCTTGAGCGAGCCCCATAGCCCATGTCCTGATCGGAAGTGGTGAGTGTACCGAATGTCACACGATGCTCAGTCGAAAGGAGCTACCTTAACCAAAACTACTGTAAACACAGGCAGCGAAAAGGCTCAAAGCCCGGTTTTGAACAAGCAACACCGGACAAGAATGCGTAATTTGGATTGGTCGAGCTGGCTTTTGCCACCCATCGTCAATCCGGGCTTTATAAGAAACTGCTGTGGGCAGTGTGCTATTCCAAGATTTCTCCTTACATGCCCCGAACGGACATACCCCGAAGCTTCATGTAACTGAATTATGTACACTGCATCGCCCTTTCATAGCCCGCCGATCTTTGTTCGGAGATGTCTATTTGCGGGTATGTGCAAAACGACAAGAACTGCAGCAGAACTGGCGCTACGC
Source organism: Effrenium voratum (assembly GCA_963377175.1). Taxonomy (NCBI): domain Eukaryota; class Dinophyceae; order Suessiales; family Symbiodiniaceae; genus Effrenium; species Effrenium voratum. The sequence continues at coordinate 961,041 of CAUJNA010000269.1, forward strand.
TTAGCTAAAGCACGAATGTGACTTCCCGACGTGAGAGATGTTGTTTCTCTACGTCTCAACGTCAAACTGAGAATGTCTTTAGGCTGAAAGCTCGGTACAGAACAATGGCGCGTTTGCTTTGTTTCTTGTTTTGCGGCTTGTTGATTCCTTTGGCATGTCCACGCATGCGACAAGTCTATTCTTTAGCCATCTGTCTATCTCGCCTGGTGCTGGTGTACATGCTCAACTCCGCGACAAAGAGAGCCCGAAGGCTTGCTTGCTGCTTCACAGTATTGATCATATTCACTGGGCACCTCCATTAAGCTACTTTGTGTTCATATGGCCACGAATTCTGATAAGGAACCACCGCAAAAGTGGTTGGTGGACATGAATCCTGTGTGTGTGTGCTTGATTTAGGGGACCCCCCCCCACAAAACAATGTATATCTATATATATATATATATAGAAACAAATTAACGATAATAATAACTGACCAATAAATAAAGAAATGAATAAATAGACAAATAAATAATGTGTGTTTCCTTGTGGTTTTCCTTTCAAACCCAGAAACACAGGGGTACCCCAAAAATAGACCAGCCATATCTGACTGGGCTTGCTGATGATCCTTTCTTCGAGGCCTTCCTGGCCCCGATTTACCACCCGTGCGGAGAGGCGACCGACTGCTTTTGGGCTTCCGAAGGCAAACGGAGATCCCAAAGTCGAGCGCCCTCCGCATTCTGTTTCATGAAAGTGGTAACTTTGCTGCGGAACATGGGCAAAAAACAAAAAAAAGGAATCAAGCGTGAAATCGCAGGCGGTGTCCCTTCGAAAGCTATCCACAGGGGCTAGCTGCCAAGTAGACGCCGCTGTGAAAACAAAAAAGCAGCCGCTAAAAGGCGAGGAGTAAGACGACTCCCGAGAAGAACTTCAGCGTCGATGGGCAGCATTGCATCACTATTTCTTGGTTGACGTTGGGTTTGGGGAGCAAAAATTCTCAATTTTTAGCAGTTAAGTGGATTTGGATTTCAACCACTAAACCAGAATAAGCAAAAATGTAAAATGTTTCCCAACAACAACCATGATTTCATAAACAGCATGCTAGGCAACATCAAACGTCTGCATTCACATCACACCATCGCAAAATTATCATTTCGCCAGCCTTGCCACGCATTGCGAAACCAACCCGCCTGACCCCAAAATCAGCTGATTTTCCAACAGCACGGAAAATGTTTCTCTTTCAAATAATATGCACCTGAGTGTCCGGCACAAGCAATTGATCAGAACCCCTTTCTTGAAACCCGACATCGGCTCATTTTCTAACCTGGGAAATCATTATCCTGATTGTCCTGCGATCATTTTCTAACAACATGAAATCATGTCCTGTTTTATTCAACATTATCCATTTTCAGAGGATACCCTGTGTGTCCTAAGCAGTGGATCGGAACCCGATGGGACACTCCGCTGGGCACCCCGCTGCTTTGCCCGGGGCGGGTACTTTGTACAACACTCCGTGCTCCGCCTGAGGCCAAAGAACGGAAGGATGGACGGCGTCGGCAACAAGCGCCGAAACACGGGGCCTTCAAATGGTACTAAATGTGGCCATGTGGCTGTCTAGGTCCTCCAGTAGAGTGGTCAGAATAAGGGTACCCTTTTTTCCTGTAGTCTATTTTAGTAGGTGAACCCTCCCCAAAAAAAGGGCAAAAGGGCACTACTGGGGACCTAGCTGTGGTCAAAAATCGGGTAACCCCAAAATGGACCCCGGGAAAATGGAAACATGGACTAAACTTGCGGTTTTTTTGGTGGTTGAATTTTGACACATGTCGCCCTGTAATTTCCTCGACTCCTCAACTACAGAATCTGTGCCAAACGCAGCTGGACTATTCCGCAACATCAGAAACGGATTCGCAGGGCAAACGCACATGTTTGTCCGCACATTCCTCATTTATGTGCAACGCTACTTGTTTCGATCGAAACCAATGCATTCCAAACCCAAGCCCACTTTGGGCGAGTCAAGGGACACCACATGTCTAAGGATACCGTAACAGGGCCACCCTGAAAGGCCGCCTAGGTCCTCCAGTAGTTTGAGGTTAGAATAAGTTGGTACCCATTTTTCTTCTCTCTCTTTTTAGTGGGGGGCTTCCCTCCCAACCCAAAAAAACATACGGTAAAGAGCGGTCCTTTTCTGCGGTCTCTGGGTGAGAAAGGGCGCCAAGTGCTGGGGGAAGCTCGCTGGGCCCCTTCGCCGCCTGGGCCGCGGCCCTGCGGAGCTGGCACGGGCGGACCTCGAGCTTTGCCGCGACGAAAGTCGCCGGGATTTTTTGGTCGAGAAAGCGGTCTGGATTTTCGAAGCTTCACCGGTTCCAAGCGGACCTGACTCGTCGCTTTGGCGCTGTTTGAAAGTCACCGGTTTTTTTTGTCGAGAAAGCGGTTTGGATTTTCGAACTTCACCTGTTCCAAGCGGTGTCTGTCGCCGTTTTTTGGGTTGGTATCTCTTTTTTTTGGCTCTCCTGTCATATCAACTTCCTTTTGAGGTACTCTTCTAGAACTCTTTTTGCATCCTACAGGAGTGGATCCGCAAAAGCCACATCCAAACGGTTTTCTAGAGATGTGGCTTGGTGGTGCAGCTTCCCATTTACCCTCTATACAAGCAAATCTTGAAATCCAAATCCAAGCCAATCAAAACCACCAACCTGACGGGGTGCCTGAGCTCTACTTTGATTGGAAGCATTTCGGGGGAGACCAACCAAAGCAAAATCCCAGAGCTTGCCGCGCAGCGATTCTTGACCTCCAAGCAGTACTATAGGGGTGCTACGCGCTATCCTAGCATAAGTCAAGGACAAGGGCCTTCAGGGTTTACTTCCCTGCAAATAAGAATGGAACCTCAAACACCGCCTTAGATCAACACGGAACCTCGAAAAACTCATGTCTTGAAATCTTGATCCGGAGCGTGCAATTGGGATAGAGGTGTGTAATGGAATGGTTCCATTCACATAAAATAACATAAACGTTTTCACAGCATCGAGCCAATGATTCTCCATCTGGCGTGTGAGGTAGCAGGCGAGTCGACGTGCATTACACCTAAAATCCAGCAACTGCTTGGGCATGGGGTGGGGTTGCTGGAAGTTGGGCCTGGGGGCAATGTTTAAACTAGAACTGTAGAGTCGGACTGGGCTCGGGGAACCTTCATGAGCACCACGAAGCAGGTGCAAACGCTGATTGAAAAAAAGCTGCGGCTAAACCGCAACACCCCAAGGAGCCACACCGACTTGCGCACAAAGAGTAAGAGCCAGAGCCGCGTAAAGCGTGCACAGCCCTCGTGTTCTGAATGCAAGCTAACTTTAGGCTGTTTCTACTTGGTTTGGGGTTCACGTCTCGGTGTTGCATGGAGTTGGACTCGCCTCAGCTTCCAGTGGGCTTGCACTGAGATCGCCAGGGCAAGAAACAGAAATGCCTGGGGCCCAAGATGGCAGACATAGAAAAGCTTCCATGCATGGAGCTCAAAGTCTGTCAACCAGGAATCGAGAAACAAAAAAGAAGGCGGCTGCCTTCGTGCCTCTGGCTGACGTGCAAAACGTGCACATGGCTACCCTCCGTTGCCCCACCGAATTGCTTCTGGGGATATTTCGGGGCGACCACGCGTCGCAAAGAAGCCGCGGACGAGCTGCCGCGCGAAATATGCCTGGGCCCCTTTCGTGAGACGTATATCATGTTCAAAAGTCCACGCGCAGACCATATCTCGATATTCCTAGCATGTTCCCCTTTGAGCGCAGTTTCTGCTGTTTACTTTCATGACAAAAAAAAAACCTTTCCGGGGCCGCTTCCCCTTTGCAAGGCCGCCGGCCGCCAGAGCCCGTTTGTTTGGAGCGCCATCTAGTGGCCCAATCTGGTGTACCTTAGCCAGGCTGTCTGCTGGTGTGCTTACTGTCCATGCTGTCCATGCTGTCCCAGATTCCGAGGTTCACCATTCCGAGCCTTCCACACGTGCTTCTCTGAGAGCCCGGAGGCTCCAGCTGGAGTGGCTACAAAACCGCGCGGCGCGTGAGAGATCTGTGGAACATCTATGGACACCCTGTGGAAAACCCGTGGGGCAAATGGGGGTTTAGCCGAAACCCGCTTGGGCTCCACGCATTTGCCATCCGAGGCGCGACGAATGGTCCCAAAAGCTCTGGTTGTATTTGGTGTTGCATCTGTGTACCATCTCTCGGGGGTGGTTTCAGAGGGAATTCAAAGGGAGACTGAAGCCCATTTGGGGCGCGCCTGTCCTACTTTCAGACGATGCACGTTGCGCATGCTCAGGAGCCCTGCTAGCGCTTAGCATCCTCTTTCTCTTTGTGCCATGGGCAGCGGTTCACGTCCAGTCACGTTCTGCGTTCCAAAGAAAAAATCGCTGCTCTCAAACTCAGGGTGCCCGTAAATTGCTGATGTTCCATGCTCTTTGAGACATACCCAACCGCACTGCTCTGAACCGCCATGTGGGCCGCAAAAAAATCCGCGCCGCAAGCGGCGGCTTCGAGCCGAGCGGTGGCTTTGGGCCCTCTGAAGGGCAAGGCCTGAACGCAGGAGTCACGCGCTGGAACCCGCATTGGACGCATCTGAAGCTGGGAAAAAAGAGAAAAGAGACATCGCGGCAAACCTTCCACCCGCCCTAAAATGCAAACATATGTGTATGTGTATATATATATATATATATATCGTAGTTTATTGTGTCACCTGCCCACATCGCAAATGTCCATGATATATATATATATATATGTCTTCCGCGCTGATGACGGCTCCCATGAAACCATGAGCTCACGTGGCGCCTTGGGGGTCCTGGCTCCTGACACCCCTCTTCTCCCTGCACGCTGCCAATGTGGAGATGGTGAGCCTAGCAGCAGCGTCCACCACGTCAAGGAAGCAATTGCAGCCATGGCGATTGTCTCACGCTGGACAAAACACCTTTGCATGGAAGAAGAAACATGGCGGCAGGTGTTCGTTCGTGTGTCTCTTGGTGCGTCTCTGTGTCTGTGTCTGTGCGTCTGCGTGTCTGTGTGTCTGTGCGTCTGTGTGAACCAGTTGGGAACCGCGGGTTCATGCTGTAGAAGGCAAAATAACCCGACACATACAACATATGTGAGTTTCTCAAAATGGATTTCGGACCCCCTTGGAGTTGGTATTTCAAGGGAGAGCACAACTAGGTCCTCCTAGTAGAGTAGAGAGGCTAGAATAACGTACCCTTTTTCTGTAGTCTATTTTAGTAGGGGAACCCTCCCCCAAAAAAGGGTGGTAAAGGGGCACTACTGGGAAACCTAGACAAGTAAACCAGCTGCTTTGTACTTTGAGAAACACCCATGTGACACCTCCGCCCGCATGACTCTCTGCCAAGCGTTGAAGCAAGATCTCGGCTGAGCCCAAAGCGTTGGGCGAGTTGGAGAGAGGTGCTTTCAAGAAGTGAAGGTTTGGCTCTAAAAGAAGACCCGGCCCTCTTCAAATCAACCTGGGGTTAACATTGGCTTGCACATATATATATATATACATGTATGTGAGCGATGCGGTGTTTGTAAAAACCCAAAGCTCTGCAAATCAACCTGAGAAATCCTAGGTCCCACTTGCTATCTGACGGCTGCGCCTGGAAAGATCGCAGAAGACGGCCTGTGAGCCACTACATTTTAGCCTGGACAGGCGATGTGAACCGACACAACGGGTTTTGCTTTGTTCTTTCGTTAGTCAGGTGCTTGTCAAACATGGGGTAACCCGAAAAGGGAACCCCCGGAACATGGAAACAAGCACCATCTAACCTGCGGTCCAATTCCTAGTGGCTTAGTTTTGACCCATACCCATTTGGCCTCTTCGAGGAAGAATTGTTTGGTCATCCAACCTTCTAGTGCTACCTTCCCCATTCTTTCCAAGGATCCTTTAGAAAAGCTCCGGAAACCCATGGAAACGAAAACGGTGTTCGAGAAGAACGAGGGTTGGAAAGAATGGACAAGGAATCAACCCCTAGAAAAACAAGGGCATATCGATTCAAATGCGGCCATGCGCCTGTGGCTCAAAAAAAACGGAAAATTCCAACATGGGTTGCCCGATCGGTCAGTGGGTTCCATGGTTCCCAAGACCTGCGGTTTGCCCCGATCGTTTCATTCTGTGCCATGCCAATGGAGTCAATGGAGAGCTCTTGCCCACTCCCTGACTCCCATGCACAAAAAACCACCCAAACCACCGAGAAAAAAATGACGCGGAAGAGGACTCCGTTCCATGTCCTCAGTTTCTAAGAGACCAGAAGTGACCCCAACCGAATTTAACAGGTCTGCGTGTCCTTGACGCCCTGCCTGGCAAACATGTTGGGAGGGTTTGTCATTGACTCAAAGTAAAAGAATTGGAAAGGCGACCACTCAGCTTCACGCCGCATGACGCCATGGGATTGAAAGCAGCATCTTCATTGGCGTTGCCCAGGAACAATTCAATTACATTTCTCATGTTTAATGAAAGTGTAAATGGAAAGTCCTTTCGACATTAAATCAATATTAACTTGCAGAATGCATCCTTTCCATTAAAAGAGCTTAACAAGGGAATAATTCAAATGATGCACTATGTTAGTTACACATCAAATGTGACTCATGTTTAATGAGAATTGAATAAATACGTAAGTAGAAGTCTGATAGAACTGAAGGACATAATCGAATTTGAATGTCTATGTTGCTTTAGAGTTTAAGTATGATGCCCTTTCCATATTCTGAGGAGAATATTGGGTTTGGCTCAAACTGTTTTTCCCCTCGACTTGTTTTTGGTGTTCCTCGAGTTGTTTTTGCTTTTTCTTTTTGCTAATCACAAAACCAAAAAACAATGTTTTTTTGGTGTTGGCCCTGAAAGCCAACAAAAACTCGAGGAAAACAAAAAAAATAACTCGAGAAACCCCAAAAACGAAAAACATCTGAGGATAATCTTGGGTTTGGCTAATTTTTGTTAATGGTTCTCTCGATTTGTTTTTGTTTTTTGGTTTTCCTCGAGTAGCTTTTTTTCATAAAAAAACAAGGCTTTTGTTGGTTTTCTGGGCACCTCCACTTGGAAACCCAAAAAAGCCCTGGGTGTTTTTGGTTTTCTGGGCCCACCAAAATGGAAAACAAAAAAAGCCTTGGTTTTATGGTTTTCTGTGCCCACCCACTTGGAAAACCAACAAAACCTTGGGCTTTTTGTTTTGGTGTTGTGATGCAAATAAGAACCAAAAGAACTCGAGGAACACCAACAAAAACAACTCGAAAAAAAATATGAGCCAAACCCAAGATTCTCCTGAGAATTGTTGTTTTGTTTTTTTGTTGTCTTGAGTTGTTTTCCTCGAGTTTTTCTTGGCTTTTAGGGCCAACACCAAAAAAGCCTTGGGTTTTTTGGTTTTCTGGGCCCACCCACTTGGAAAACCAAAAAATATGGGCTTTTTGTGTTTTTGATTTTGTGACTAAACAAAATAGAACTCGAGGAAACCAAAAAAACAACATCTCGAGAAAACCAAAAACACAAACACTTGAGCCAAACCCAAGATTCTTCTCAGAAATGTGCTTTTTTGGTTGTTTGGTTCTCTCAAGTTGTTTTGGTTTTGTTGGGTTTCCTCGAGTTTTTGTTGGGTTTTGTCTCAAAATATGATGCTTCACAGCTTGGAAATTACTCAACAGGCTAAACACAGGCGCTTTTTTACCACCCGTAGTGGTAGCATGTGAAAAAAAGGAAACACAAAATGGTTGTTTGCTATTTTTCATATTTTGAACTATGTCTGCAAGAAGGGATTTCAATACGGAATCTGTTTTGTCAATTTTCTTGTTTTTACGGTCGAGAGAGCTAAACACTATGCAAAACACAGTGTTTTTGCAGTCATGTTATGAAGAAATAAGGAAAGGTAGTTCATGGGGGGGCTGACCATATGTATATATATAGATATATATATATATATGTAAATATGCATATCAAGCCAGTTTTAGCTCAGTAAGGCCCTCAAAATAGTGCCTTTCGCGGAAGGGGTACGTGTTTGGCAGCAACATGGACTCGCGTGGCAACACCCCCTCCCCCGAAAGAGAAAACAACTGTGGCAACACCCCCTCTCTCCCGAAAAACACGCGTCTGCACAGTCATTTTCAGTGACACATTGGCACACCTTCTGCGCACCCTCCGGAAACTTCAGCACTGTGAGGAAGTCACAGCCGGCTGCCCTCCTTTTCCCGGAACAAAAGAATTATTCGGGGTCTCAGATTTTGTTTGGCTCCTCTGACCTCGGAAACTGACTTGAAACTACGGAATTGAAGAATCATTGAGCACTGAGATGATCTTGACGAGCAGGTTGCAGAACAAGCCTGGAACACGCTGGAGCACAAATGTGTTCTCGGCGTTTGTTTAGCTCCTGCATGGGGAAAAAAACAACAAAACATGTGGAGGGTCCGCAAGTTCGGCACATCCCTTTCGCCTTGCAGAGTCTCTGCAGCTTACTATGTAAACTGCAAACAAGGAAACACACACATTTGGAGTCCTCCAATGAAACATAAAAGGGTTTGTCTCAACATGAGGTGACGCTTGAGTTCTTTCCGGTTTCCTGCCAAACAAAGCGAAAGCAGCCCCCTCCGAAACCAAAAACCATCTTCTGGTTGGTGTCCCTTTGGTTTCCCTTCAAAAACAAAAATAAAACGGGTGCCCAAACAATCGTCTCGTTGGTGTCTCCTTTGGTTTCCCTTTCAACCACCCTTTAAAACAAACGCGCCCCAAAAGAATCTGGTTTGCCCGGTTTGGGACCTTCTTCGAGGTTGCCCGGAAAAAGGACCCTTCGAACCGCCCGCGCGGGCGGGCGCTCTGAGTCCGTCTCCGGCCTCCCCGCGAATCCCCAGCACACCAAAAAGCTCTCCTCTTTGAGCATGGCAAAGCGCCCGGCCCACGTACGTATGACTCATCTCTCACTTCCGCGGGCGGCCCACTGAACATATCCTAGGTCCTCCAGTACAGAGGTTAGAATAAGGGTACCCCTTTTTTCTGTAGTCTATCTTAGTAGGGGACCCCTCCCCCAAAAAAGAAACGGTAAAAGGCGCTGCTGGGGGACCCAGTATCTTCCGACAAAGTCCAGAAACACAGTGGGACATGGTTCTTTCCCCGAGGCCTCTACAGCCTCAAATCAAGGAGAAGCCCCTCCGCGCAGTCCCTAACAGCTTGCCGTGCGAGATCCCGATAGGAAAGTTTAAGGAGGTTCCACCAAAGGTTACCCAAACCGAGGTTCACGGATGCTTCGGGCAAAACCAGAAGGCAACCCGCTAGTTTCGGAGGTTCCCCTGCTTTGGGAAATACAAAGCAATGCCAAGGCAAAAGGACAGAAACGAGGCTCCAATGAAATCGCTCCCGCTCTTGGCCCATCAATTCTTCTGTCTATACCCTCCCATCTACTGACATGCAACCCCCCAAAGGGTCCCATGCAGGCAGACAATTGGCCTGCCACTTCTTGACACAAGCCCACTGCATTCCTACTTTGCTAGTCAAGCAGTGTTTTGCTGAATAACCCCCTTTTTTCGGTTTCCCCTTCTGGAGACAAACCCATCTTCCATGACGGTCAAGCAAGACACTGGATCTAGCGTGGCTTCGGTGTGCCGGAATTCACGGATTCACTCAGCGCGCTTCGGCCCAGCATGCACTTGGCCTATCCCAGGATAGGCATAAAGGTACGAGCTCTGACGCGCTCCGCGTGCCAAGCATAAAAATGGGTTCTTTGCTTGAGCCGGGACCCTTTGAACTGCACATTGTTTTTCTTATTTTGTTTCTTCTTTTTTTTCTTTGGGGGGGGTGGGGATTTTATGAACCAAAGCCCAATCTACTGTCAATTCGGTTGTTGAGTTGCGGGGGAGTGGTGGACATCAGCAAATTAGGGACATATGTGTGGACATTCTAAGGTTTCTAACTCTAACAGGACGCGCTTTTGCCTGCCCAGCTGCGACCTTGTGGGCGGGCACATGTTTGTGAGAAATGTGTTTCAGTGAATGCTAGGACAATCAATTCGTTGCTGCGGCAACATGTATATATATATATATATATATGTATGTATATATATATATATATTCATATACCACATTAAACAAAAACAATATGTGTATATATATATGCATATATATATATATATCTAATATATTTCACAGTGCCTCAAATTCGGGATCCCTGTTGAAGTTACAAACCTTCAAATGTCCACACATGTGTTTTCGCCGTGTCAAGCTATACCGTGTGCGAAGCCAACGGAGCACGGCGGACGCGATCAGCCATTCTCAATTCCACTCATGTGACAAGTGCCGCTGGTATCCTTGCAGCATGTATTGCATTCCTCGAGCCACTTCCCTCCGTCCTTTGACTCTTGCACACGGTCGGCCCTTTTCTGAAACCGAAACAAAACCTCTATGGGGCCCCCGTGGGTTCCCCGAACACATGTAGCTGAACAAGTTCAAGCGACTTGCGACCTTGTCACGAGAAAGGCGCTCACTTCCGGAAGGCTCAAGGTCGCATCCAAGCGACCTAGGGTCAAGAGCTGCAAATCGGACAGTGAGTCAAACCCTACCCTCCTACCATCACCCGATGCGAATTCCGCAAACCCGGTTCGCCATCCCTTCAAGGCGCCCACAGAAATTGAGGGATGAACTGCAAATGGAACGAAGCTCTCCATGGGAACATCCGAGCTGCCCCCAAGTGACTTGAACTGTTAGTGGGTTCAAATGGACATCCAACCACTAAACCGGGAAAACACATTTATAAAGAAAGAAAGAACAAAACACTGGAAAAATAGTAACAATAATAATAAATAATAATAATAATAACAATAACAATAACAATAATAATAATAAAAACAATAACAATAATAATAATAATAATAATAATAATAATAATAATAACAATAATAATAATAATAATAATAGTAATAATAATAATAATAATAATAATAACAATAATAATAATAATAATAATAATAATAATAATAATAATAATAATAATAATAAAACAATAACAATAACAATAACAATAATAATAAGAATAAGAATAATAGTAATAGTAATAGTAATAATAATAATAATATCAATAACAATAACAATAACAATAACAATAACAATGACAATAACAATAATAATAAAAATACAATAATAATAATAATAATAACAATAACAATAACAATAACAATAAGAATAAGAATAATAATAATAATAAAAGGACAAACAAAATGGAAGAACAAAAACAAACCACCAAAAAAACATGGGCTAAGGGACCGGATGGCTGGGGTGCCCACCAAGACAAGTACCCTACAAGTACCAGGGTGCCTTCAACCTTTTCTGCAAAACTTGAAATCTCTCAGGCGGAGGTCGCCCGCCCCAAATGGAGGTGGCCAAAGTCGAAAACCTGCGCAAGCAGCTCATGAACATATACCACAAAGATCCACACTAAACCAAAACCTGAAAATAAACATTGGAATACGTGGGTGAGCTCGTTTTACCCCGAGGCGAGCTCGCCATCAAGTAGGCAGAGAAAACTCAAGGCCGCAACATGCAGCTTGTGGCTGCTTCGGGGTCTGGGAGCGGTCTGCATCAAGTTCAGATGAACGGCATAGTTTGGTTTCCTGGCACTTCCCACCCCCCCCCCCCTTGGAATCTGCACGTCTCATTTGAGGGTTCGGCCGTCACCTCAGCTTCATCTACCAAAACCAGCATGTTAAAGCACACTCAACAAGTGTAGGCGCACAAGGATATGTAGGCTGTGACGACGAGTAGAACTGCCAAAGCCAACACACACACACACACACCAAGGATTGGAGTTCGGAACGGCAATATGAGGGGACCTTGCTGCCCTCGCTAGTTGCTGCAAAGTTGTTGGCTATACCTTGCGAAACGTTCAAAGTTCAAACAAACCAATAAAACGAAATCATCATCACTACTATCAGCATGTTTCAAGTTTTGCAACATCACCATGCACTCACTTCCCGAGTGGACTGGCCACAAAAAACAAGTCCGAACTTTTTGTTTGCCACTAAAATGGTCCAACCCCCAAAAGTGACCAAATAAAGCCCCAAATGGAACTCAGGAAGTGAGTTTACCTAAGGCCTGCATCCCTCTCCTCCCTCTTGAGCTCTTGAACCTCCCCCCCCCCCCGCCCCGAGCCTGGCCTAGACTCGGCTTGGCCGCAGGATCTGGAAAGCGCAGCATAAGCGGTTGTCCACCGTCATGATGGCCGCCTCAGGTCATTGCAGCTGTCATACCCTCGATGGACCCCCCTTTTCCACGCCTTTCTCAGCACCGGTTAAAATGGTTCGATTTTCCCCCTTCAGAGGGGTTCATCCATGTCATCTGGCAGGATCCCGAAATCCACGCCGCCTTTTTCAGCTCCAGTTAGGATTGGGATTTAATCATAGGCCCCCAAATGACATGGGCTACTTTCCCATGTGGGAAATATGGACCAGTGGGCATTGCACGTAAAGGACCTTTTGATCAACCCCCGTTTGAAGTGCCAGGATATCGGGCTTTCAGGGCGGCCTTTACCCACGGAACCATGGAATAATCCATAGATTCTTGTGTTTTGTTGTTCAACAATACATATATATATATACATATACATATATATATATATATATATGCATATATATATATATATATGTATGTATACATTTGGGTTTAGTACTCCTTCTTGGTCGCCATATCCTCCGCCACGGCCCCAAATCGGCGACCCCACTTTCAGCAAACTCCCGAGGACTCCCCGCAGAGTTGTCGAACTCCCCGCAGTAGTTGGGCGCGCTGAAGAGCGTCACCAAGGACCTGCCGACGCAAGAAACCGGATCTCAGGCCCAAGACTGGTGCGGATCTCGACCCTAAAACAGGCGCAACGGCTTTTTTATTTTTGGCTTCCCTCGAAAACCAACGAAAGGGAACGGGGCCTTAAAAAGCACACACGGATTGTTGACAGGGCACCCAGTATGGCTCAGTTAGGTGGTTCATTAGGCGGTTCATGCCCACCAACCACTTTTGAAGTGGTTCCCTATTCAAATTCATAGCCAAAAGCGTGTACTCCCCAAAGGAGCTTCAATACCTAGTTCACCACTATACCGGAAAATAGAATCACTGAGTTGTTTAACGCATGGTTTTTCACTGGGTGCCAAATTTTGGGGGGGTCTGGACACTTCACAACTACTGTCCCCTTGTGCGTTCCCCTCAAAGGGATCCAAGACTTACGCTCCTGTCCACCATGGCACGGCACCGACCGCCGGGTCTCAAGAAATAGGCTTCTGACGTCAGCTTCCATGTGGAGGGTTGTCCCATCGACAAACAAAACGACACCTCCCTTTTGGCTTCCCGAACCAAAAGTGACTAAACTTGGTTGACCTTGGGTTGGGGGAGCAACACATCTCAAATTTTAGCAGCTAAGTAGGGCCTTTCCACGAAACCGCACTAAGCAAAAATGTAAGAATATGTCCCAACAACAACCATGTTTTGGCTTCCCGTCTAACCCAAAAAAGTGACTAAAGTCCAGGAACTCAGGAAGTGAGTGTATTCTTTAGCACCCAGAACCAGTGGCATGGGGCCCAACAAAAAAACGCCTGCTGGCGAAGAACTCGTAGCCGTCCTCCACCACCTGCCCGAACGTGCGTTGCGGATGGTCGGAGAAAAGATGGTTTCCACTAATTGGTTGAAGGATACAAAGACGTAGCGACATAGTTCAAGTATTTGACCACCACCACCAGCAGCGCCGCCACCACCACCACTGCTGGAACCCGCAAAAACAACTGGTTAAAGTGCACGATTGTAGTCGACAGAGACATGGATTTGCGTGGCTTGGTGATGGAACCGCAGAGCCTCGCCAAGGGACAAGCAAAGCTAGCTGAGCACTTCCCAACTTGCCTAACCCTCACGCCGTCAAACCAAGTAGGCTTGGCCTGAACCAATGCCGCCTGAGATTTTCAAAGGCAAGCTGTGGGTGCGTCGAAACAATCGACAGGAAAGGAAATCACAAGTCTGAGAGGAGCTTGCTGAGCACTCGAAGGTTTTTGCTTTGTTTTTTCAGGTTTGGATTTGGGCCTGGCGCATACCCCCCCCCTGCCGGGTTAGTCAGAGCGTCTCCATCGACCGGGGCCCGGCCTTGCCTACCCAAGTCTGTCTCAGAAGTCCCAAAATCATAACGCGACCGGTAGGCTGAATCCAAGTGACTGTTTGGAGAACTAGGTCCTCCAGATTTGAGAGGTTAGAATAAGATGGTACCCGAGTTTGTTTCTGTAGTCTATCTTAGTAGGGTAACCCTCCCCCAAGAAAGGGCACAAGGGCACTACCGGGGGACCTAGAGAAGCAATTCGGGAAACCCGGGTTGCTCTAGGAAGTCTGCAAGGCGGTTCCGGGTCCCCGCTACTCCCTGCCTGGTGTGCCCGACACACGAGGTCCAAGCTGTGCTTCCGCAGAAAGCCCATCACCTCAAAAGGACTTCTTCCATTTACTTAAGCCCCCCGGGAAAAAATGGAAAACAAAAACGCAACATATTTCCAGCAGTGATGTAGATCCCCTTTAAAACCAACAAAAGAAAATATCAACGGCTTGTATGCTTTCAGTAGTGATAGATTCCCTTTAAACCTAGTATATAAGGGAAATAATATATATATATATTCTCAAGCAAATGAAAGACTTCCTGCATCCCATCTAACAGCACAGCCCCCATCCTGAACCACCTTCGGGCTGTATTCCCCAAACCCTCACCGCTTTGGTCCTTAATCAAAACAAAAGCCGCTGCCTTCTTGCAGTGAACCTTCCACAGCTAAACTGCAAAGCCTAAGTCCTCCAGCAGTTTGAGGTTAGAATAAGTTGGTACCAACTTTTTTTCTGGGTTGTCCATTTTAGCAGGGGCTTTCCCTCCCAAAAAAAGGAACGGTGAGAGGAGAAAGGGCACCAAATGCTGGACCTAGAAGCCCCCAGCTCCGAAGGTCTGACTCAACCGAAAGAATGAAGCCGGAGGCCAATTGGGGCCTGAAGGTGCGGACGGCCAAGAAAAAAAACAAAAACGGCGCCTGATGGGGAAAAAAAAAACGATCGGGGCTCGGGGGGAAAAAAAAACGAGTCTCAATAAAAGCCCAGAACTACAGAACAGGGGAAATCTGGTAGTGCGCGTTAAAAGCGAGTTTTGAGGCGTGCAGTCTTCTCATGGGTCAGCCATGTCAGTTGCACTTGATCTAACACGAGCAAAGGAAACATCTTTAGAGAACAAGAAAAAAACTCGAGAAAACCAAAAAACAAAACCAACAAAACCATGGTTTTGAAATGCTTCGCAGCACAACCTGTGTTGAAAGAGTTTTGGAAACATGCTTTGTGTTTGTTTGATTGTTTTTGTTGGTTTTCTCGAGTTTTTGTTTTAGTTGTTTTTGTTGATTCTCTCGAGGTTTTTCTTGTTCTTTGGTTTTCCTCAAGTTTTTCTGGTTTTCTCAAGGCTTTTTTGGCTTAATAAACCAAACAATGGCTTAAGGGGGACCAGCCACATTTGAGCCCAAAATAGCCATCGGCTCATGGGTTACATTCGGCCTGGTTCTGCCACTTCGAGCTGATACCTCGTCCACCTGGCAATACTAGGTTAAGCGCTGGGATCAGTTTTAGCAATATTCAATTTAGTTGGCACTGCTCAATTTAAAATTGGCACTGCTAAATGATTTCCTTTGAATGCAAGAGTAAGTCTTGGCAATGCCAAATTTAGATCTGGCAATACTAGATTCAGCGCTGGGAATCTGAGATAGCACCAAAAAACAGTTTACATTGTAATGAGCTCAAGAAGCAGTGGAGAAAATGAGATAGCAGCAGCCATCTGGGGGAGGGACCGGTCTAATTGGGGGGGGGTTGTTTTGCATCATGTTTTAGTTGGGGGGTATTTTCTGAGATATGAATTGTTTAGTATTGGGGGGGTTCACCCGGACCGGACTAATAGGGGGGGGATGTCTAATACGGGGTCAACATTATTGCCAAGACTTACTCTTGCATTCAACGTACTTCATTTAGCAGTGCCAAATTTAAATTGAACAGTGCCAAGACTTACACTCAGATTCCCAGTGCCACTCAGAGAGGCAAAAACTCTTCTCAAGAAACATGCGCACAACTTCTGCAAGAGATCAAGCCTCAAAAACGCACAAGTGCACTACCACTCCCCCGGTCTCCAGAATTATGTCCGACCCTCCACCTGTGCTTTGGTGCCTGGAAAGGGCTTGGAAAAACCCACGGGACTTCCAGCAACCATGTTTTCCCCTCGCGACCAAATGGCTGTGGGTCAAAAAAACGGTACTGGAAACATGGACTAAAACCTGCGGTCTGGTGGTTTACTTTTGACCCATACCCAACCCGTTCCACCGGGAAAATAAAAATAAAACGGGGTCCCCCGGGGTCCCCAGCGACGTCGGGCCCGAAGGTAAACGACACGCCTCTGTCCTGGCCGGTGCGTTGAAAGGCCCCGCGGAATGGGGGTGTACTCCAACTCAGATGCCCAGTGGCCATGGGAAAAAAGGGCACCCTGTTTCTGTGGTTGAGTTAAAAGGGGAACCCTTCCCCAAAAAATTAAAAAAAAGTGCACCACTGGGCAACTGGGCCAATATGGTGGTCGTCCTTCGGGTCCCTTTTCACCAACCAAACAAGGGCTCCCCGAAAGACGCAGCCGTGGTGAACAGAAATGTGCTCCACATGGATGCTACTCAAACAAGATCCCACGCAAGCGATCGGAAACCGGCTTGATAGAGAACCTGTTCAAGTGGTCTTGTGAGCCGTGAAAACAACCCAAGAAACCGCCCGAACCCATCTGAGGGCTTTCTACACACTCCCCTCCAGACTGACCTGCTTGATGGAGTCTCCCACAAAAAAAGAGAGTTTGCAGGGGAGCAGCGGAACAAAAAACATGGGAAGCAATGGAAGAGCAAACATGTTTAACATGGCACCTGACAAATCCCCTTGAACGGGTAACTTATGTAAAATTCGCATGGAACTAGCAGGTCTACTCAACAACCCAGCCCCTGAGAAGGAGAGCGTTCAGGTTTCATGTTCGCTTTTGGGGGGAGTGCCACGGCGGTTCCTGGCAACTGGGCGTGTCAAATGACAATTCTCACGTGGGAACGACTTCGTATCTTGGGAGCATGGCGAGCGGATGCGAGCAGGACCTGCACGAGCATGCAAAGTGGATATGTGGCTGTGGTTCAAAAAACTGTACCAAAATGGTACCCTTGGCACATGGAACCAAAGATGAAAAATCATGAATTTTGAGCCACACCCATGACACTCGCTTAAGAGGGCTTGCATGATTCCCCAACTCGAGGCAAAACTGCAGTCAGAGATGCTGGAACAGCGAGCCAGTGACAGCTGTAAGGTCCAATAATTTGCGATTGCTTCCTCTTAGTTTCTAACCGGTTGCTGACCAAGAATTCTTGCCATTAAAGCAACGCCATGGTCGGGCGGTCATTCTCGCCCCAGCCGCTGATCTCTTTCTCTGGATCTGACCTTGGACCATCGGCACCGCTGACCCATCTGTCCAACAGTCATATGGCTGTGGGTCCAACTAGGGAAAACCCAAAATGGAACCGTGGTAGCTGGAAGCATGGACTTAAATCTGCGGTCCCCTGGTGTTTCAATTTTGACCCATGCCCATATTGGTAGCTCGTCTTTTTTGAGGGTGCCCCCCTTTTTTCGGCATGGGGCCTATTTATTCAAGACACACCCATAGTCAAATCTATTGTTCCAAAAGCCAAAGTAAGGGTTCTGCAAGAGCAGGTTCGCCCTCAAATTTGCCAAATCATGGGAGTAGCCTTCCAAAACCCTTCTGTCAGCTTCCGTGATTGTTGGAGCAGGGCATGTTGATCTCAGAGATGGCTGAACCCGTGGCATCAGCACATGTCACAGTCGCATGGGAAAGTTGTTCAAACTTTTGGAGCCTTTGCCCCCCCCCCTTGAGCCGACACTATCGTGTCACCTGGGTCCCAAAAAAGGACCCACACGCACACACATACACATACACACACACACACACACACCACACACACACACACACCACACACACATGTGGAGCACACATCTACGTTGCCCGCCCTTGCAAGCTCCACGTTTCGTTGCATTCTGGCGTTCGGGATAGCAACAATCCACAGCGAAACACGAAAGTCATCGGCCAGGTTCCTCAGGCTCCATTCTGTTTCAAGGAATGCCCCCCGACCCCAAGGAAAGAGTCGTGTCTCCTCCCCCAGCCCAATTTTGAAGCTCGCGGTTGGCGACAGCTCGCTTCTGGCTGAGTGAATCTTTTCAGACGTGGCCACTGGGCGATTTGGGGAATCCCTGCGTCGTAAGTGCCATCCTCAAAATTACCCTCAGAACGATGGGCTCAAGAGAACCCCCGTGGAAGTTGGAACCACTCCTGAAAATGTCAACTCTTTACACCATGAGTGGCACCGTGCCCTGTGCGGACAAGGGCATGATGATTTCGCCAACATTTGGGACTTGCCCAAGTATAAAGAGGGGTACGCTGTGGGCCCTAGTGTTTCCAGATGAAGCGACCAGGTGCAAAAACCCGGGGCCCAGGATGTACCCTTCTGAACACAAAAGGCGACTGCAAGGGCCGAAGCCAGAAACTCGCCGCCCACGGGCCCGAGATGCCCCGAGCTTCCGGCCAAAGCAGGTCACAAAGCAAGCCTGGCGCGCCGTTTGGTCGAGAGCGGGGCCCGCGGCACCCGCGGCACCCGCGGCCGAGACGGAACCATGCGAAAATTCCCGTTGCGCAACAAGATCCTTGATTTGGTGTGTTATAAATGTAGCAGCCACCGGTCATACATGATGTTCAATCCTTTAACCTTGCAAATTCATATACCCGGGACTCAACTCAAAAACACCTCCAGACATGGCCATGCCATTCCTGTTTTTGGTGCATGTGACTGTCCTGGATCGTCAACGGGAAACAAGAACGAAGAAGAAGAAGAAGCAGAAAAGAACAAGAAGTTGCTGGTTTCCCTTTCCTTCCCTCAAAATCCATCCCAGAAAGGGGGGTCCCCCCCAAACAGAAAGGACACGCCCATGTGCAGCAACTCAGGTATCAATCCAAACAGGCAACCGACTTCCAGAGTCATATCCTCGAAATTACCCTCCAAATAGTGGCTAAAGGGGGTTCCCCGCCCACAAAAGTAAAGTGACAGTCCCTCAACACCCATCTTTTCCGCATGGTTCAAAACCGGATTTCCCCACCACCGAAAACATCTCCAAGAGCCCGGGGCTGTCGCTTCCTTTGCCTCTCACGTCGCGGGGTTGGCCGCCCGCCTGTGTCTGGCACATCTGTTGGCCTGATGACCCGATGGATCTGCCTTGGCGCATTTTCCCAGCCCCAGTCCCGAAAATGGCGACAGCTCCCTGGAAGGTATCCTTCCCCCCTTTTGGTGTGCAGTTGACCGGCAACAAACAGGCGAACCTAGGTCCTTCAGTAGAGAGGTTAGAATAAGGGCACCCATTTTTTCTGTAGACTATTTTAGTAGGGAAACCCTCCCCCAAAAAAAGGTGAGAAGGGCACTACTGGGGGACCTAGTTGTGGTGTGCAGTTGACAAACAACAAACAACCGAACACCACAAAACCAAAATAAGTCTGCGGTAGCACCTGCATCAACGGAAGGGTTTCGTCTGCTCCTTGACATCCTGTAAAAAAAGGGCTCCAAGAAAAAGGTGATGCACAGCGCAGAACTTCTGACACATGGGTGCAAGGATTCGACACAAATTGATTGCCACGCAATAGACGCAATACAAGCTGGAAGCCGTTTGTTGAAACAACCTTAGGGTCTCCTGCAAGCAATCCTTTTTCAACTTGTTGTCAACCGCATTGGGGACTCGTGATGAAGGTGACAACATGAGGTTACTTGCAGCCCAGCAAGTGCGGGTTGCGGAAGAGATGGCCCCTGTTCTCTGTCCCTGCTGTCTCAAATGCCAGCAGGGAGGCTCCAACTTGTGCTTCTTCATGCCCCAATTCAGACAATCTGCCAAGAGCACCCTGTCACCATGCTGGCCGTGTTCCTTGTTGCATTGTTTTGTTTGCCATTGCTTTGGCCCCTCTTCGTTCGCACTTCCTTTGAGCCTCCTTTCTTCGGCCCCTTCCCCATTCTTCCCGCTCGATCGCTTTTGCACGCCCTTTGCAAGATGTGGCCATGGGTCAAAATCCGAATCGTACCCCCAGTGAACATCCGATTCAATCCCCACTAAAATAGGTTTTAAAATGGGTGGTGAATTCACCTACCCCAAATGGTACCATTGGTCTTGGTTGCTGTTGACCCCCCTGCAAAAGTTTGAAACTTTTTGGGGGGTTGAGTGGAAAGCCCCTCGATTTCAACCAAAAAGTTAAAGTCTAAAATCCAATAGCAGTCAAGTGGTTTT
This sequence comes from Effrenium voratum, assembly GCA_963377175.1. NCBI lineage: Eukaryota > Dinophyceae > Suessiales > Symbiodiniaceae > Effrenium > Effrenium voratum. The sequence continues at coordinate 981,377 of CAUJNA010000269.1, forward strand.
GACAACCACGGCCAGACCGTGGTTTTTGGGCGCTCCCGCTGCATGGAGCCCAGCTCGGGGGAGAGACCGCCGTGCATGCACACGATCTTCTCCTCCACGACCTCGGATCGCAAACCGAAATCGGCCGGACGGACAATTTTTTTGGAAGGCCAGCGGAAGAAACAGGGCCTGGGCCTGGGGTTTGGGGTTTGGGGTTTAGAGTTTAGGGTTCAGGGTGCCTGAAAATGGGCGAAAAGTCGCAAAGCAAGAACCACCTCCAACGAAGGAAGGGTTCGTTGTCTGGAAGTGGAATCGCAAAGTAACAAATGCCGCCAAACGAAAAAGGGGGTAGTTTTGAGTCAGATAGCTTCCCCTGGCTCAGTGTTTGCCCTGTCTGGAGGACGCCTCTCAGTCATCTATTCAGATTTCAGAGTCGCTCAGACGTATCAAGCCAGCAACCCAGCATGATGGACTCAGCAGTCATGGCCTTTGGAATAACTACGCTTTTGGCAAGCACACCACAGCCTATAATTCGAGTATATACGTACTGGTTGTTTCAAACCTTCGAGGTGCGACAATCAGATCTGCTGGGGATCGCCAAGAAATTGGCGGCTCACCACAAACAGGTCTCTACTCCGACCCACAGGAAACATCCTTGCCTGCAACCAACCGCCCCTGGAGGATCGCGCCGCGCTGACGGGCAGGCAGTTGAAGCAATCAGTGAACGTCTTCCATAACCTGGCGATGATCGATGGCCCTTGCTTACCGCTCCGATCGAGCACTGGCGATACAAGTGCAGGACAGGTGGTACTGCCCGCAATTTGGTCAGCAACACACACACACACATTGGCACTGTGGACGGAATCTATGTCGTTCCACTGTGAAAACACATGGAACAATATTGTTTGTTGTCAATAGCAGGGGAATCATCATTCCAGACTTAGGTGGTGCGAAATGGATTTCGTCCATCCACGGTATGTGTAAATGCTGAACATAGCTGCAGCTGACAATGCCAGCGAGGCAAGACCCAACCCAATGACCAATCGAGTCTCAGCCGGTAGGTTCTTGTTACAAATCGTTGCAGCCCTCTTTACCAACATTCTCTCATGTGTGTCTGTATATAAATGCATACATATACACATGTAGATGCATATTGGTGCTGTTCCCTGTGAGGTGCCATCAGTTACAACAAAACACACATATATATATATATATACACATGTAGATGTTTATTGTATATTGCATCCACTTCAATATGGCGCTGTTCCCTGTGAGGTGCCATCAGTCACAGCACAACACCAATGCCGACCCTGGATTAATCAACCTAGTGAACTTTCAGTCAGGAGCTTGCCTTCCAAGTATAGACTTTCCATGCAACAAGGAATCAACCAATCCCAGGTTCCCATTGAATTTGCTCCAGGTTCGACGTTGAACAAGCTACTTTGTTTCCTCTTCCAAATCCGTTTTCTGGAAATAGCACGCTGCTTTGCTTGTGGATGTCCTCTTCAATGGGGCATCTCCACCTGTATCAACCAGGGTTTACATTGATCCTGGGTTCCCGTCAAATTGCTCAAGCCCCAAGCTTGAACAAGTCAGTGCTTCCCCCCCCCCGCCGAAACCACGGTATCCTTTTGGGACGCAGCTGGCTTACAAACGAGACACCTGCATATAAATGCATCAGGCTTTCAAATTTCTTTCCACGCCAAGGATGCGATCCGCTTGCCGCTTCGGAGCCTGATGCTGTAGCGCCGCTTGCACTCGTCGTAGAAGCCATAGATGCGATTGATCGAGGCCTCGGGTGGTTGCCGCACGGCGCAAAAAGGCAAGGGCTCACTGAAGAGTTGCACGAAGCCGGCGAAAACAAGTGCCATCTATGTTCAACCAAAGTGACCTAAAAGGACACCAATGGACTAATATACATACATATATACATAATATATATATATATATGATATGCTATAAATAAATATTATATATATATGCATAGATGCTCTGGGCCACACGGGGTTACCCCCCATCCACACAAAAATCCACACCCCAGATACTGTAACTTGCCAAGTCCCGGTGGGGAAGACGTCCAGATCCCCGAGAAGCGGCTTCGGCTGTCCCGTTTTGCAGATGTTCCAAAGCCAGCCTTCACAAGGGGACCCAAAACAAGACAGATGTAAATGGCTGTGGGTCAAAAACATGTACCAAAATGGCACCTTGGCAAATGGAACCAAAGACTAAAACCTGCGTAACCCCACTGGTTATATTTTGAGCCACACCCAATGGTGGTTTGTTGGTTCCAAATTTGCAAAACCACCCTTCACAAAAAAAAAGCCCTCAAAAACAGACATGCCTACAAATGGTCGCCATATTGGGACACCGCCCAAGAGTAATTTGAGAAGCCCTGAAAGTCTCCAGGAAACAAGTCCACTTCAGAACCTCATTCTTCAAAGCCCGTACTCCTAAAGTGAAATTGAGTTGCCCACCAAAAGCAAGCTTGAGACCCACGAGGAGACACCCCATGAAGTAAAGGACCTCCGTCAAATCGCTCGTTCTAGCCCCGGCGCGGTGGACTCGCACGCCAAGTAGGCAGACAGCTCCATCTTTGCGACCCACCGGGACCCACCAAAACCGAGTGCCAAGCTCTGATTGAAACCGCCAAACGTTTCTTTTGTTTGAGACAAAACGTTTCCCACGCTGAGCGCCCCCGGCGCACTCGTGGTTGCCCCGCAGCAGGAAGAAGTTCTCCGCGAACTTCACCTAGCCGGGTTTGGTTGATGCTACTCCCATGGAACCCCCAAAGCGGGGTCCTCCAAAAGGAGTCGGTTTGGGGGTCCCGTATTAACCCACAGAAGTGCACCCCTTCTAAAACCCTTTGAAAAACCCGTGGGCCTTCTGGTTTGGTTGCGGTTTCTGTCTTGTGGATAGTGCCTCTGGTTTTCTTTGGCACCCTCTTCGCCTGTTGCCAATCGGAGGGTTCGGAAGTGGGACCATGGCTCTCTGAAAACCCCACGACCTTGAACTTGCATCCCTGCCATGCAACCGGAGCAACAAATCGAACATGGATCTAGTCATAGCTCCATCGCCGCACGCAAAACGTCTGTAAACCCAGCACAAAGCTTACGGCTTTTGATTCGTCTTCCTGAGAAACCTCAAGGCTTGTTCCCCATTGCAATCCTAGCCCAGCACGCTGATTCAGTATCAGATGTCTATGACTTCCTCCCAATCACGCGGGCCGCTTTTGTCGCGGCAACTCCGACGCGCCTGGCCACTTGATGTGTTGGATAAGAGCGGGGCCCTTTGCCGGACACATCTATCACGGCCTTCAGATGCTCTTGCCCATCTATGTACAGTCGGCTTGCTCGATTCGTCAGTGAAAGAATGCTGACATGCTGCGAATTAAAAATAATGGTATATGTACATATACACATACATATATATATATATGTGATATATATATATATATATATCATAACTATACATATATATATATACACTATATATGTATCATATATATATATACACATATAATATCAATTGTCTAACGATCCAAGTCCACCAGTCAAGAGCTGCCGAATCAAAGCTACCCGCAAGAGCTTAGCAAACCGGTCATGGCGTGCGCTTGGCCAGGGGCATACCCATGGTCCACTAAACATGGAAGCCACCAGAGTCTTGGCCCCCTTTGAGAGAACAATGCGTACCAACCAGGTTCCCCTCCCCCCCCCAGTCAGGTTCCATTTTAGTGGATAGGAGGGCAGACCCCCCCTCAACCAAAACGGCCAGATTTTTCAGGCACGGAACCCACCCACATGGAGCCTACCAAAAGGGTCTCATAGGATTCCCACCCCCCCCCCCCAATCCCCCCCACGGTCAGGTCCCCGGAATGGGAGACGCATGTTCCTCGCGCAGCAGCTGCTCGATGTACTGCTGCACTTTGAAGGCCAAGTGCACCGGCACCGGCATGAAGACCTGACTGAAACCATTTGCTTTTTCGGCCAATAGAAAAATCTTTATATAATTTTACAGTACCCAGAGGTTTCTGGGGCTTTCAATGGAAGCCTCCATTGGACCTGGCTATTTGAGGGCCCTAAATGAATCGGGAGCCTCTGGGTAGTGATAGATTCCCTGTAAAACCAAGAGTTGGACAAATAAAGCATATTCTTGAGCAAATAGAAGACTTGCGAGAAACCAAGAGACGAGGGCGTTTGGCCCGCCTGCGGGTTGGCAAAATTTGGATCCGGGTTGGAGCCAGGGAGGTTGGGCGTTTGCGCGCCGGGGATGCGGGGGTTTGGAGGTTGGGGGTTGGAGGTCGAGGGTTGGAGGTTGGGGGTTGGAGGTTTGGGGGGTTGGGAGAAAATCTGAGCAAATTGCAATTCAATATCTTAACGATTCCGGTGAAATACCTAAACTCCCCGCAAGGGCCCAAATAATTCGACCTGATTTCAAGGGACGCCACGGTCGCAGATCTATGCCACTTTAGTTGAAATCATCTAGACGGCCAAAAAACAGCGGCTCAGCGCTTCCATGAGTTGAACTGTATTTGGGTGTGTCCTTAAATAGGAAACCCCCTGAAAATGTGTGCTTTCCCGTTGGCTTCCTGTAATCACCCGACCACTCGGATACTAGGGGCAAAATGAAAAGCAACCTACGAGCGCCTGAGCTAGGTCAAAGGCTCCAGCACCAGCTTAGCTGCTCTTCATGCACCCACGATGGATGGTTTCCTTAAAAGGGGGAGTGCCGCCTGTCTGATTTTTTTTTTTTGCCATAAGGGCCGTTCAAAGCCCTAGTTCGAAGCTCGGGCTGGCGTGTAAGGCTTCTGGGGGTTTGGGAGTGCCACCTGTCTGTTTGTTTTTCCCCCCCCAACAGCTGAAAGCTTTGGGGTCTCAGCCCAGATAGGCTCCGGTGGTCCGGGGCAATCCCAAAGGGCAACCAAACCCAAAGCAGCAGCAAAACAAACGACAGCAAGAACACCACTCGAAAACCGATGGGAAAGAACCCAGCCAAATCCCATCCAGCCAAACCCACTGATCCCTGAGATCGGCGCGGTGGTCGGCGCCAGTATCGGAGCCGGCGCGAAGTTGACCCGGGCCCGCGCCTTCCTGAGTCGAAGTCGACCCCGGCTGTGACGCTCCGACTCGCCGCGTGGCCCTACCCTCACTTCATCGGACGGCGTCCCAAACTGGAGTCGTTGGCCGACATGGTCTTCCCTGCAAACCGCAGGATCCTGCATAGGATTGTGCTTCGTGATGCCATGAGACTGTACGTTGAAAGGGATGCAAATATGGCCAAAAAGTAGCAAGTCCAGGAACTTGGGAAGTGAGCAAGCCCCCTCGTCCCCCAAAATTATTGATCCTGAGGACCTTTGAGGGGGCTGGGGGGGATCCTACGGACTGCTCTCACGGGCCCCCTGTCGTTTTTGGCCAGGTACCTTGATTAGCGCATCAGAGGGATAAATGCATAGAGAAAACACACACACACAAAACCAAGCATCCCCCCCAAAAAGAAACCTAGTACACCAAACACAAGTAGCAAAGCTGTGAAAGCCCACATCTTCCTTTCGAAGATAATTCTCTGTCACTTGATTGCTGCCATGTTCTCTGGGCTTGGTGCCTCTGAAACGCACAAAAGTTGAGCTGCAGATTCAGTCAGCCCCACCAAAACCCTCGTTTTTGTTTCTTCTTGTAGGGCACCGCCTTGGGTTCCTTCATCTCAGCCCCGAAACCCTTCCCGCCCCCGCCCATTTGCCCAAGGAACTGCCAGGTGAGCCACCACCGGCGCCAGCCCGCGTTGCGCTGACGCCTCCGCGCGCTCCTGGAGCGACGAAGCGGGCGGAGCTCTGACCTCAGGCCTCGGCTTAATATAAGGAAAACCAAAGGACATCGACCACATGGGTATGCATGCATGCATGCATGCAGGGAGGTAGGTCTGTCTGTATGTATGTATGTATGCATGCATGCATGCATGTATGTGTGGATGTATGTTAGTCCTTTTTAGGTTGGATCCGCCCCAAAAAACTTCTTCGGTGTTCCTTTCGGTTTCCCTGTTTCCACCAACCAACAAGGGATACCAACTCCAGAAAAGACAGACCCATGTGTCACCTTTCAGTTTCCCTTACCAGGGGAAAATTGACATGTTGGTACCCTCCAAAAACGAGCCACGCAAATGTTGGACAGGGGTGCCCAGTTGCAACACAATGTGGTTAATCTTCCATTTGCTTAAGCCCCCTGGGGAAAAAAACATAAAAATGTCCAGTAGTGATAGATTCCCTTTAAACCAACAGGGGAATATAAAACATGTTCTTAAGCAAATGGATGTAATCCCTGAGTCCAGCAAGGTCAGACCGACATGGCTCATGTCGGCCATGTCGGCAAGTGGGGCTGTCCTTTTCTGGAGTTGGTAGCCCCATGTTCGTGGTTTTAAAGGGAAACCATCGTCTTCGGAGAGTACACCTCCCCATTTTTGTAGTTTAACGGGGAAACTAAAGGAAGAACGACGCCATTTCTGGGGGCCCAACCCAAAAAAGACACGCTGAGCCATGATCCGACTGCGCCTCGTCCAGAACCCCCCCCATTCGATTCGACTCCGAATGCGCATGCGCAACAACCGGCTCCAGACGAATTCCTCCCACCTCTCCTGGCAGCCTCTGGCGCATCAGGATACCTCACAGAAAGGAAACGTGACGCCCGCAAGCAGCAAGCAGCAAGCGTGCTTTGCAGAGTATGCTGCTAGGCCGCGGAAAAAAAAGAGAGCATCTGTTGCCCCCCTGCCCAAAAAAAGCACTGGGTTTGAGCGGAAAGTAGCAAAGCTGACACTCACACTGTTCAGGGCCCATTGTATATCATGTATTTGGCATAAAGCTCATGCACAAATATTCAACACAATCCTTGGCTGCCCTAGCGGGTGAATTCGGGTCAAGTTCAACCTCGGCTATTCCAAAATATGTTAGATGCCCATATCCGTAAAGCGACCCACACGACAGCATTAATTTTCAAGGTTTGCATGTGCAGAATGAGTGTTCAATACTGCACATGTATGAAAATTGTGGATTTTGATCAATGTGAGATATCAGCATCAAGTGCCAAGCAAATGTCCAAAGCTTTCAGAGTAGCGCTTGGAACTTGCCTTCAAAATGATTCGGCTGGAGCGTGATAAAAAGTCCGATGTGACCAGAACGGAGGTGCAACCGAGCAATTCTGGCTGCTGACATTGCAAGCAAGAAGGCCGCAAAGCAGCTGAGTCATAATCAAAACCTGGTACAAAAATGGTCGACCCAGAACCATGTAAAGAACTAAGAAGGCGGATATCCGCAGCGATCTATGGCCGGGATTGTCCCTACCCTGCAACTACCCAAGTTTTGCTTGTGGCTCAGCTGAAGAGAGCCATTGAGCTGACTCCAGGGCCGCGAATCTCTGAACTCCGATGTGGGTTGCTTCCAAATCGGTTCCTTGGGTGCTGTAGATCCGTTCAACTTTTTGCCCTCTCAATCGCCACGTGCGGAAACACGGGTTAAAAGGAAGTATGAGGGGAATCCAAAAAGTTAAAGTCTATCCAACCCAATAGCAGTAGAGGTTCAGACTGCGGACAGCAAGCAAGGACCTTCGAACAATGTGAGGCACCGGTGAATCGAAATCACCCAGGGCGTTGGGAATGAAAACCAGCAAGTGGTAGAGGTCATGCCAAAACAGCCAGCACCCGAAACTCCAAGGGTGGAAGTACATATTCCCTTGTTCATATCCTCTTGGCTTTCCTGGTTAACAACCCACTTTCCAAAATTTATATACCCCTTTGGAGGGGGTATGAACATCAGCAAGCCTGGGGCATGTATGTAAAAAGGGGTACCCTCTCCCACCAATTAACATGGAACCTGACATTCGGGGGGTCCTGGTTTGGACCATTTTCATGCTAAAGGGATTATTTGTCCCGTTCGTCAGGTTCCATGTAAAAAAGAATGGTAGGTATGTACCAAACAAAAACTATCTCCAGTAGTGATAGATTCCCTTTAAAACCAACAAGGGAAAATAAAAATCGTCATTTAAGCAAATGGAAGGTATCCTATTTCCTTTTAAAGGGACAAAGGGAAGGAGGGTATGTACCAACACCCCCAGAAATTGGGGGGATTCAACATCAGCAAGCCTTCTGGGCTCATTTGCCCAATGCAGGGGCATGTAGAAACACCCCCTTCAAAACTGGGGGGGGGGGGGGTATGAACCTCAGCAAGCCTTTTGATGTAGAAACCGCCCCCTTCACAACCTAGGTCCTCCAGTAGAGAGGTCAGAATAAGGGTACCCTTTTTTCTGTAGTCTATTTTAGTAGGGGAACCCTCCCCAGCCAAAAAAAGAAAACGGTGAGAAAGTTGGCACTAATGTTGACCCAGGATTGATAAACCCGTCCCATTATTAGGAGGTGTTCCCTCCAAAAGTTGTCTGAATCCCCACTAAAAGGAATTGGACACCCCCAATAAAAGTCAACCGGGGTTGACATGAATCTGGGGTTTACATTGAGCAATCTTCCTTGGGGCTTCTCCACGAACCGAGAGGGATGTTGTGTATGTTTGCCTCGAATCCGGGGTTCACATTCCTGGACCCTTCCAAAACGTATTTTCGGCTCCGGATCTCCGCATCCGGGGCGCAAGCTCACGGTCTGCGGGCCGTGCAGGGAGAAGCCGTGGGTGCCCCGCAGCAGGTGCCGCCACAGGGCACAGTCCGTGAGCGCGGGCTCCAGGCCTGGGGGCTCCTCAGCGAGTCCCAGAGGGACACCCACTGGGCCATTCACCGAAGTCCCGTGGGGTGTTCCCATGCGTTGCTCCATGGGCTTTTTTCGTGGGTAGCCAACGAAAGGTAAAAAGGTGGTTAAAGGGGGTTACCAGATTCCATTTACACCAGGGCAAAAGTAGCTGGCACAAGTATGAACTATGAAAGTAAAAGTAAGTCCATTTACTTCAGGGTGATGGTGCCCTAAAGCACCATCTACCAAAGGGCTCCCTATAGTTCCAACATCTTCTTCCAACATCTTCCAACCTGACAGTTTTGCCCCGCTCAAATGAAACTCAGGGTTATTGAGCATTAAACTCAACAGCGGAGTAGACTTGGCGGACCCAACACTCACTGACAAAGTGAATGCTGCCTGGGTAGACGCCCCTCTCCCCTTTTTGGTGGTGCTACTCTTGACAGTCTCACAACAATTCCGTTCTGAGCGCAAGCAAACCAAAGGCAAAACTCTGGCCCCCTGACAGGAATCGGCCAACGTGTTGCTTCAGACCACAGTTCTTCAAACATCCTCTTCTAGGCTTCCCTTGTACAACCTTCAGCTTTTGCGCACAAAATAACATGTGTTCTGGTCCAGAATAGAACCTGAAACAAAAAAACACTATTCATATATAATTCGAGATCCAGCTATCTAGGGTTTTGGCTTACATCAAGGGGTTTGGATTTGTGAGCTTGGTTGCCTCATGTGGTGTTTTTTTTTCTAGGGTCTCTTTTCTGGGGTCGCTGTAGCCTCGTTTCTTTCTCAGCCCCTTTTGCTCCTTTTCCCCGAGCTGGCCCGGCCCTAGAGCTTCGGTTGCAGCGCCAATGGCCCTCCAACCAGTGGACGAGTTGAGTGAGCCGCGCCCTCAAACCCAAACATGTCTTCTTTGTGTCACTGCCCTTGCTCTGCTAAGTTGCGACATGGAAGAGCAGAAGCCGCCAACCTCAGAAATGGCCCTGCCAAAGTTCGGGATCAAAGAGCCTGGCAAGGATGTTGTGTCATACACACCAGCCTTTTGCCCTCAAGCTCCCCGTCCCAAGCTTGACATCACCTTGGTCCCTTTGATGCAACAATCCTTTTGGGAGAGCAGCATAGTTAGGCGGTATGACTTTTCCGCCTCAGGTTCCTGAAAAGATCAAGAAAGGCATCAAGCCAAGCACCAAGCTGGTGGACAAGCCAGTGACACTGCATGCGTTCGGCACAGTGAGTCAGGGCCTCATGCCTGTATCGTCAGCCACACCCATAGCATGTTGGCATTGAGGGCCTTTCTCAGCTACGGTGTGTGCTAACACATCATACTTGTCCCTCAGAGGTCGCCAGGAGCGGAGCTTCATCTCCCATACCTTCAATTCCCCACCCCCTCCCATTGGCAGGATCTGGCCACACAGGTGTACTATTGGCGTGACTACAAGAAGGAGTGCCGCCAGAACAAGGTTCGTCGTGGCCGGTTCCTCTGCCCAGAGGTTGCCGAGTATTTTGCAGGCCTGGGTCTTCTCCTTCGTGTCACTGCCAGTTGTGAGTTGCTTCCCTTGTAGGACTCCCCCGGGGATGGAGTTCAAATGAAGTGGGGTCTGTCACAGACAGCTTGGCCACAATTTGCCCATGGACCACTGAAGCCCCCCAGCTCAAATGCAAGCTCCCCCCACACACATTCTTGCACCCAATTTGTCCTTGTAAGGATCGGGGCATCTTCAGGCACAAGGCTATCAGCCTTTTCTCTGGAGTGCTGGGGTTGGATATCGGGCTTCATGAGTCCGTGCCTCAAACATGTTGGGCTGTATCACCAGCACTTGTGTGCCGCCAGGTATCTTCGCCCCACAGGTTATGTGGAGTCCGACAAGTTCTGCAACTCAGTGATCCAGGCACGGTGCCGGGATGGCCTTGCCGAGGCAGCGCCGCTGCACTGGGACGTCCGCCGGTTCGACCTGAAGGCCCAGCCGTCCACTCGTGGACTGCTGGGTGGCTTTCCCTGCCAGGCTTGTGCACTAGCAAGATGCCTTGTGATGCTTCTTTCTGCGGCAGGGCCTGTCAAAAGCGGGGCTCTGCGAGGGCTTGGCAGATTCTCGGTCGGGGCTTCTTTCAGAGATCTGGCGCCTTCAGGGCCAGGGTGGCTTGTGCCTCGGCTTCTGCTTGCTTAGCTGTGTGGATCTCCTGTCACTTTGGTCTTGCAAGGGATTTCATTGCCTTGGAGAATGTCTCGCACATACTCTCCAAGTCCCACACTGCAGTGATGAGCCACATCTTTGAGGACTTTTCATTCATGCTGCCATCCCATATCCCTTTTTTGCTTCCCACCCTTTGTGATTACCAGCCTCTACTACCTATCAACTTCCCCTCCCCCAAACTTATGGTTGGTGATCCTCCCCCTACTTGGCTTGTAGGAGTGCGAGAAGAGGAGTTTGTCATTGCAATGGGCTACAGTGAAGGGGTATGATGTGGGGTGCCCTGCTGGGGTCTCAGGTTGCTATTAAACCACAAAAGTGTGTCCGGAACAAAGGGTGGTTGGCTTCTGGGTTGAAAGGTGTTTCGGGAGCGGACCTTCTTCTTGGCCACAAAGAGGAGCTTCAATTTTTGGCAGGCCCGGGCTGTCGGCTTGCTCGCTGCTCGCTTCATTTTGCGCCAGGGGCAACGTCTGGAGCCAGTGGAGCAGCTCCAGCAGAAGCCGCAGTCAGCCTGGAACCCGGCTGGGCGGCCACCCCTGCATGAGTGGCTTTCAACTAGCCAAGATGGCAATGAGAAATCTCGTTTGCATGCAGTTGGCAATATCGTGTTCCCAGCGGTTGCCCGGCATGCCTTTCAAATCATGGGCCATGAAATGGCCAGAAGGCGCTAGAAGGGGCTGTGTTGAGGCATCAAAGCAATGGGTGCCTAATTCATAATGAATCAAACGTGATCATGGGGGGCTTCAAATTGCGCGAGCAATCAAAACAAGCGTCAACCCTGTGCACCCAATCTTTGCCCAGTCTCCTGCTGCAGATTACTTGGAAACAGTTGGTTGGATCCCTGTTGCACCCAATCTTTACCCTGCAATCCCCGGCTAGCTGTTTGCGGACAAGCGGCCTCTATGTGATCAGTGAGGGCACCACGTGGTCCAGCCTGCAAGTTTACCCGTTGCGCAGTTGCAGGAATCACTTGAATGCATGTTTGCTTGTTGCACCATGCTCATCCGAACCTTGCTCGGATGAGCATGTTGACAGCTCTTGCATGCTTGCCAGCCACTCTTGTCTTGCAGCCATTTGGGAGGGACCCTTGAAACCTTGAACCTCGCCCCGACAGCATGGCCACTGTGGATGATTGGGAGGACCCTTCAACTTGTTGTCACACATCATATTTGCCAAGTCTCAGCCCGCAGGATGTCTCTCCGTCCAGCTGGGGCAGTGCTTCAACGGTGCCGTCCTCAGGGGCAATGCTCTTGGGATCTCTTGGGGTTTGTAGGGTCGATGGGATCACAACTCATGAGCAATTTTATCATTTGCCTTATTTGCTCAAGCCTCACCTTCCCTGGACCTGGCCTGACCTGGCCTTGCAATGGCCTCTAGACCTGCACCTGAGACTCCGCCAGAGGCGTTTGAGGGAGGGAGGGCACCGCCAAGAGGATCCGTTGGCAAGGGATCAAACAACAAGGAGGGGGGCAAGATGGTCAAGAAGGGGATCAACCTCAAGGATGCTGGCAAGGAGATCAAGATCGGCGAGATCAAGAAGAGCAATGAGATCAAGATCGGCGAGATCAAGAAGAGCAAAGAGAAGGAGATGAAGATCGGAGAGAACAAGAGCAAGGAGATGAAGATCGGCGAGATCAAGAAGAGCAAAGAGAAGGAGATCAAGAGCAAGGAGATCAAGTCTCAGAAGCCTCGAACAAAGCCAGCTCATAAGGCGATGCCACGCCCCCGTGCTGACCCCAAGCCATGTGATGTGTCTTCGGATGAGAGCTGGCACCCGGTCCCTCGGGCAGCGATGGAGATGGAAGAGGTGGTGGTGGAGGAGAATGAGGATGAGCATCAGCCCAGCCAGCCCAGCAAGCCCAACAAGCCCATCCCGTTGCTGGTGACAATCCACATCTGCAACACTCCGTGTGGCCTATGTGGCAAACCGTGCTTGCGCCAAAGGCCAGGTCACCCGGACCACTTTTGCCCTCAGCACCAGGTCCTGACCCTCGAAAAGCGGAGGGCAAAAAAAAGAGCTACAAGCTCTGCCGCAGCTGAAAGCAGTGGTAGTACCCACACTTGGTCTGTGAGGAAGGGGTTCTGACAGCTGGTCCGTGGCACGAGGAAAAGTGCTCTCGTGCTCTTATGGTTGTATGGTACCACAATTCACTTGCTGCAAACAGATTCCATTTCAGCTTCATGCCACATGCAGTTTGATTACTTTTGCCTTCGGCCTAGGTGCCATTGCCGGGCTGGTCTCCGGAGTGCTGGCCTCAAAACATCTCAGTTGCATGTTTGGTTGGATGTGGAAATTGAAAGCAAGTGCCCAAAAAGGAAAAAACCCATCATCCACGAACAGCAGAACCCATACAGTCGAGCCCGTCCCTCGGAAAACAACACATGTTGTGCAAGGGAACCCCTGTGTGCTTTAGGTGTTCAAAAGGGCGAGGAGCTGCGAGGCAACACATTCACCCATGTCCTGCAACTGCTGCACCCGCCAGGATCTCCAGGTGGACGATGAAGATGGCTGGCCTGAATCAGTTGGTGATTTGGCTAAGGAGCGTGCGTTTGCCACAATTGTTCTTGAGAAGGCGGGTTGATTCGTTTCGAGGGTTCCAACACAGGTGAGGTGCCAATTAGTGTTGAAAAATGGGATGGCAAAAACAGGTGTGTGTTGGTGGTCCTCACACATCCTACTGACCCTTACCCCGCTAGCCCAAAAGCCCCTGAAGCTTGGTTGGTGCTCCTCACACTCCTCACACATGGCCCCTACTGACCCTGGCCCCACTAGCCCAAAAGCCCCTGAAGCTTGGTTGGTGCTCCTCACACCTAGCCCAAAACCCCTGAAGCTGCTCCTCACACTCCTCACACATGGCCCCTACTGACCCTTACCCCGGCAGCCCAAAAGCCCCTGAAGCTTGGTTGGTGCTCCTCACACATGGCCCCTACTAACCCTTGCCCCGCTAGCCAAAAACCCCTAAGCTTGTTTGGTGCGCCTCACACATGGCCCCAACTGACCCTTACCCCGCCAACCCAAAAGCCCCTGAAGCTTGGTTGGTGCTCCTCACTCATGGCCCCTACTGACCCTTTCCCCTGAAGCTTGGTTGGTGCTCGTCACACATGGCCCCTACTGACCCTTTCCCCTTCTAGCCCAAAAGCCCCTGACCCATGCTTTGCTCTCTTGGTGAAAGTTGCCCTGCCCTACACTATCACTCATCAGGATTCACAGCGCTCCCTTCCGCACCCTTTATCCTTCCCAGTTGGTTAGAACATAAAGCTACACCATGGACTCCAATCGACCAGGAAACCGTCCCTTGCCATCAGCCCCATTGCCCCAACTGTAGATGAAGAGCTGCCTGAACTGCACCGACTCCATGAGTCGCCCATCGGAGACCTTGCGCAAGGTTGGGAATCAGTCAGTGTCTTGAGGTGTTGTTGACTTCTTGGCCAGGTGATTGAACTTGCTGATGTGGCACGAGAGGAACTTGAAAGCGGGAGATATAATACTAGTTCTCTTGCCCGTCACCAGTAGGTTGGGGAAGCTTGCAAATCAAGCAGCTGGTCTAAAGGGGGAAAAATCCGTCTGCCTCAACAATTTCATTGCCTGCCATTGCTTTACACCTTTGAGTCTGACCCTGCATCACTCAGCCGTTTTGGCCGTTGCAAGATGGGATGTCATTGCCCAGTGTGGAAGAGCTGTCAGACAATGAGGCCGAGGCTCTGCTGCCCGCTAGTGCCAAGGAAAAGCCGCTGGTCCCAGAGCGCAGTGCAGCCATCAGCACTGGAGCTCCTAGCGCGGCCAAGGGAACTGCAAGGGTTTCCTCATCAATGCGTTGCACACCACGCTTTTTGAGGCTGTTGGTGCAACAGGCTTGCAAATGCAAAAGGGGGGCCTGCATCCAACCCTTTAGCCACCCTGGTGTTTTTCAAAAGCTTCTGCAACTACGCAAGCAGCTTTACAGCATGGGCAAGTTGGACCAGGATAAACTTGTCAGGGCCTTGGGTCTCCTTACACTAACTAACAACTTGTCAAGCTCTTTGCGCTCTGAGGTCTTTGACATGCTTCGGGATCCAGGCCGGCGTGGCGCTACATGTCTCCAGTTGTTGGGGCACCAGGTTTGCAACAAGGCTTTCATTCGCTTGCTCTCACTGGGAAAGAAACGGTTTTGTACTCTTCGCCAATCAGCTGTGAAAGGGTGTCGGTCGTGTCCACGGGACCAGCGGTTCATACCCAAGAAGAAAACCAGACCCCCCTCATTAAAGCGGTCATTCGTGTACGACTTCTTGGACGGCTTGTACTTGACAGTGGCAGAGGCTTTGCCCGACGGTGCTCGCAACAACAAAAGACCTCGGAGCTTCATGGAGAAACATGACACACCTGCAACAGATCACCAGAAGCACCGTGCAAAGCAGTTGCCACCTGGGACCTTCAAAGACTACCTGCGGCTTTGTCAAGTGAAATGGAACTCTCCAAGTGACCCTATCTCATACAAGCTCTTTGCTTCAGAGACTTGGTTTGTAATCGAGCTAGCACCCCTTTTATGCACATGGATTTATTCTATTTGTTTGAACATCGATTGGGTTCCGTTGGGAAACTGCCCTGCATTCATTCATGTATCCAAGGTCTGGCAAAGAGACTTCGGGGGAAAGTTGCGTATCCGGAGCAACTCTCAACACAAGAAATGCTCTACGTGTGTCAAACACAAACTGATCATCGCCAAGCTCACTGACAATGAAGTGGCAAGACGTGCTCAGATTCAGTGTCTGGAGGCGCATCTAGACAGACAATACAAAGACCGAATTTGCTATTGGGAGCGCCGCTCTTGGAGCCGCCTTTGTGTCCGCACAATTCCCGATGATCTCCCTATTCCAGTACTATCGTGCATAATGGATTCCATGGACAGTTCAAAACACTCCTGGCCACGGAGCCATGTGTTGAGAGCAAAAGACTTCCAGAACTTCAACAGGCCGCGTTTGACCCACACCGCCATCGTTTGTCACGGGCGTGCCGTTTACTGCATGTTGTCGCCCCCGGGAATGCCGTCCAACTCAGCGAGATCAGTGGAAATCATTTCGCACGCGCTTACAGAACTATCCCTGTCTGGTACAGATTTGAGAAGGTATGCCTTGAACATTCAGGGCGACAACTGTCCAAAAGAGTTGAAGAACCAGTCAGTATTTCGAATGGCAGCCTGGGCAACCTGTACCCACACAGTGCACTGTGCATCGGTCTGCTTTTTGGAAAGCGGACACAGTCATGAAGATGTGGACGGTTTTTTTTCCAACGTGGCTGATCATATCAATGGGGCTCCTGAGGTACACACAGCTGATGACTTTGTCCAATGCATACAAAGATTTTTGGATTTGCCAGGAACGAGACCTCATGAGCCAGTGAAAAAAGCCATCATGATTGACAAGTGTCATGACTGGAGCCTCAATCTGATTTCATCCCTTCTTTGTTAGTGGAACAAGTTTGATTGGACTACCAATATGGCCCAGACATGTTGCGTGAGGAAAGGGTACTACGGGCAGCATTTCCAGAACTGCCACATCAATGGAATTGGGGGTCCTGGAGCACCACATCACTTTCAGTTTGATCGAAGAGCTGACTTGTTGAGGGCAGGCCAGTGGAAACATGTACTCCCGTGCCAGCAACATGCTTCTTTCAATCAGGCGTGCCTCTGGACACCCTGGATGACAAGTTCTGGCGCCGGGCTGGGCGCCGTGTGCAACAATCGGGCAATGATGTTATCCTCAGGAGACCCATAGTTACACCATCTTCAGTTGGTGCCCAAACATGTTGCAGGACCAAGCGCTTCATGAGCGACCAACACTGGCAGCGCAAGGTAATTCTGTTCATGCCTGCAGCAATTGCTGCCTCAATGGCTGGCACTGCACCACCAGGCCCTACACATGCTTAGTTACTTGGTTCAACAGTTGAAGGTGACCTTGCCCTGTGCCAGTCCAAATGGGTGAGCCTGTCAACCCCATGAGTGATGAGAACCGCGCCCTCCGGAAGTATGCTGCACTCCTTCGTCCCCTGATTGCAGCACATTGTAGATGCTCAAACAATTCCAACAACGTTTTCCTGAGGTCAGCCACCCTACAACTTGGACAATGCTGCCAAGGACATGGAACGCCTCGCGAACGGGGCCCTGGAGGGTGGCATGCTCGACATCTCCCGGCCCAACCCTCAACCAAACAAGTCCTTCGGTTGACCCTCAGCTGCAGCAGCTCGGCCCAGGATGCTGCCCCAGGCTGGACCAGCTGTTGGTCCTGCGGTAGTGCTGCACAGAGAAGTGGAAGGGCAAAACTTTGAGGCTGACTCTTGGCTGAAATTTCCTACCTGGTACATTGTTTGAGGTTGCCGGCATCCAAGGAACCAACTGAAATGAACCTTTTGGCACAGATTCCCAATCGACAAGAAGCTCGTGAATATGCTCAACAAAGGGCATCGCAAAGCGTGTACAGGGCTGCTGCCAGACTTTGGTCTTGCGGCGTGCCAATGGCAAAAGCCTTGAACATAATTAGGGGGGCTGTGAGGGAAAGCCAGGGCCTATGATGTCAGGCCAGGACATGTGTTGGCATTAACTCTGATATGCTGTTTTCCCGGGAGACCTCATTTGTGCCCAGGAACAATTCAGGTTGTAAGAGTTTGTGCCCTCTACACTGGCCTGATGTTGGCTATGGCGGGGTAAGCAACCGGCCTGGAAGGCACTGTAGATGGGCGCACCGCGCAGTTACCTGAGCCAGGGTCCCACTTGGAATTACTTCTGCCCTGAAGTCTCGGCAGAAACCAGGCTACTTTGAGGGGATCCTTGTTTGTGCTTAAGGTGGGTGACATGCGGCACAGATCTCAGGTGGAGAGGGTAGATTGGACTTGGCCAGGGGAAAGGCCACCAAGAAGTTTTGTGGATGTCTCACCCGGTAACCTTTTGTGCTTGATTCCAACGTATCTCGGCACCAAATCCCCCATGTGGTAGGAAGCATGGTTTGAGCATTATTGGTTCCTAGCCCACAGGAAATTCCCTGCACAAACCAAGCTTGGGTTTTGGTCATAGGGTTGGCAGGGGTACTTGACAGACTGAGTTGGACAGTTATGTTTTGTGCTTAATGCCATCGTCATCCGGCACAAACCAAGGGAGGTGACACTGCAATCCGGCACAAATGATGGGGTGGGGGGTAGAATCCGGCACAAATGGGGAGCAACAAGGTGTTATCCGGCACAACCTGCAGGCGAGTCATCAGAATCCGGCACAACCTGGGGGGATGGGATCCGGCACAAACTGGGGGGATGGGATCCGGCACAAACTGGCGGATGGGATCCGGCACAAACTGGTGGGATGGGATCCGGCACAAACCTGTCTGCTAATCAAGCCGAGTTTCAGTTGGGCGGGATTCAAACAGTTGAGGCTCTTTTCCTTCTCAGTGATTGTGACCAATGAATGTTGTTGTTTTTTTTTCTCCGGGGCTTGCCTACCCTTCCCTAATCGGCCCTGCCCATTCAAAGCTTGTTGTGATGGTAAGGACTCCTTGACTTCAATTACTCCCCCCCCCCCTCTTCCACCATTGAGGTAGTAGGAAACCAGTAAGTAGTTCTCGGGCCCACAAATCTCAGAAAGGGGTACAGCATCATAGGACATACCTCATTCAAAACCACAGTGAGGGAACCCTGGTACCTTGGCTTTCCAGTGACTTGATTCTGGGAGAAATTGGGTCGAGTTCAGGATTTTGCAGACATACTTTCAGGGAACTAGCCTTTCAATTCAGCTGTCTTCCCACCCCTCCCGCAAAAGGAATATGGAAGAAGGATCGATCTTTTGCTTTCTTGTAATCTTGCAATTGGTTCAATAGCAACTCCTTCAGTTCTGGGCAAAACAAGAAAGACAATGCAATAGGTTCAACCGCAGCTCGCTTGAACCTATTAGATTTGTTTCCCACCAATCCCTGAGCCAGGAAAGCGCCCCGCCCGATATGCTCACAGTGTGTCACAAGACCAAGCGTTGCCTGCGGGGAAAACACAAAGAGCGTGGCAGTGGGATTGGTTGTCTCCCCAAGGACTTTTCAAGGACTCCCCCAATTGCATCCTCCAAGCCAGGTGGGTGCTCTTTATGTGCTTGAAGGCCAGCTGGTGCTGTCCTCAGATAGCGTCGCATGACTCTGTGCCTTCTAGGCCCAACATGGGAAAGAGGAGAACGTCAGGCAGCTCTGCCCCAGCGAAAGCGAAGTCACAAAAAACTGGAACAGAGCTCCCGGCCGTCCCCGCCCACTCCCTGGCGATGCCGCACCTGCGGCTTTTTGAGGCCTGGTTGTGCCCTAGCCGCAAGAAACAAGGACCATTATGCAACAATGCCTTTGTGGGGAGAACATGGCTGTGTTGTGCTCAGCAAGGGGTTGTGCTGAGGGAGGAAGTCCTCAAGCGGGACAGCTTAGATGCCGTGATCACCAAGGCGCTGGAAGACAAGGAGCTTGCTTTCACCTGCCGGCCGATGTTCAATTTCAACTTCATCTCCCCTGTGTATACCAAACTTTGCTAGGATGAGGCCCTGAGGTTCTACCAGTGGGTGGAAACTCATTTCCCTGAGATTCCAGGTGTGTTGGTGCCTTACTTTTTATACCCCTCAACCCCCAACTCCTTGAAACTTGACATCCTACTCTTCCTCAGGTCCTATGCGCAGGAAGGAGCTTTGGCCTGCCCGGGTGCGGCCATTTTGAGGCCATGGATGTTGTCAGCTCGAGCTGACATGGGTCTTCGAGGGTTCATGGATCCGGTCAGGGCCCAATGTGCTTTGGGGGGTGGGTGTTCTTGCTAGAGATCAGTTTTGAAACAGTGGATTGCTCCTGAGGATACAGCCCTGCATTTGTCACAGCTGGTCTTGGTGAATGGCTTTGCCAGCAACCCAGACATTCCTGGAACAGAAAAGCTGTGTGTGACACAGGCAAGATCCAAATGGCTGGAAACGCCACTGCCAGCTTTCGCATCTGCTGAAGTTGGTGCTTCAGCAGGCCTTGCTCAGCCAGGAACTGCCTTTCTCGTCAAAGGT
The DNA here is from genome assembly GCA_963377175.1 of Effrenium voratum. NCBI lineage: Eukaryota > Dinophyceae > Suessiales > Symbiodiniaceae > Effrenium > Effrenium voratum. The sequence continues at coordinate 1,001,277 of CAUJNA010000269.1, forward strand.
TGGGGCAGGAGTGTGGTGGCCTTGGGCGTGCTCCTTGCGGCCTACCAACGCCCTGAACTCCTTGAGGCCCCCCCATCAACTGATGCCACCCCATTAATTCACACCCACCCTGACCCGGACAGGCGTTGCCAGAAGCGGTGATCAAGTGCCCCAAACGCAATGGACATGTCTCGGGGCCAAGTAGCGCAGTGAGCCTGACTAGGAGCCTATCTTTGGTGTATGTCACCGTTGTGGAGGCTGACGACAACTCAATAGTGTCAACAAACCGAGGCCAGCTACAATCTCTTGGGGTCTTGTGGGTCAACCATGTTTTCCTCACCAATTGATTCAGGAATCACTTTGGCATCAGCATCGATTCGGCGAAAGCCCAATTGCTTCAACCTGTTACACCAGCTGAGCTTTTTGATCCGGACTGGCCATTCGGGAGATCAAGCAGTGAATGAGCTTAAGGCATGGCCTGCTATGTCTTGCTTGAAGTTGACTTGCTTATTAAATGAGAAGTGCCCTGTCAGGCCTTTGACTCTGCAGCCTCATTCGCACAGGCATATTCGGTTGGGAAAACTGAAGCGGCATCTGCCGTTAACCTGCTCAACAACATTTCCCCAAGTGTCAAAGAGCGGCTCCGGACCTTGGCCAGGACTTGACAGCGCTTTGCCCCAACCAAGCCACACATGGTTGCCACTTGCAGGACCTACTCCATGCAGAAATTCCTCGCTCATGATTCCCTGACCCAAGGTTTGTTCAACCGAACCTACAGCAGTGCACACTCCACCCTTGCTCCGTGGGAACGGTTCCTGACCAACAGCGATGACCTGCTGTTGCTGCTATGTGACAGGATGGAAACTGATTGGGTTTCTCAAAACATCAAGATGAGAAAGCCTTGGACCTTGAAAGACCTCGAAACTTGAATGAGAATTGTGTGTTGTGCCACATGTTTGCCAACCCTTTTTTTGCCCAGAACAAACAAACCCAAGTGCCTCCTCTCAGGAACCATTGCACAGGATCTGCGGCGCATACCTTGCCTGCTTGGAGCAGTTTGCTTCATCAGTACCCCAAAGCTTTGTGGTGGAGACCAAGGATGAGATCCAGAAAACGTTCCCTGCTTACATCTGGTTTTCAAACATGGGTTTGGGGTGCAACACAGTGGGATTGACCTGCTAAGGTTCATGATGCGCCATGGGGATGGCGAGCTGATGTCCCTGATTGAGGTCTCAGTGCCTCCTGTGGACATATCCAAAGTGGGGATCTTTTCCTCTCCGGTGGCCAAATATCGGCACAAGGCCCTGCACATTGTTACATTTGATTTGGGGGGAACTGCAACACTTTAAACCTAAGCCCTTTGCCCGCCCTTTGCTGCCCGCCTGCAGGCTCAGGAAGACAAGCTTTCGGAGGCCGCACAGCTGCTGGCTGGCAAGTTCCTTGTGTATGGTCTGAAAGGGTCTGGGGCACTCTCAATCCAACAAGTGATCTTAGGCTGTCAGCCCAGATCTTGCAGACTTCTTGGAAACAAATGGACCTCATGATCAGCAACGACCTGTCCAACCTGCAAGCTTGGGCACAGAAATTCGAGCTCCATGCCAACCAGCAGGCCCTACACTCAGCTTTTCAACTAGTCCGCCGCAACCAAGAGAACTACTGCTAAGGGGGCGCTGGACATCAGATACATCGAGGATCGGTTTCAAAGAGGCCGCAAAGCATGTCATGCCTTCATGGATGAGAAGGTCCATCAGAAATACATTGAGTACAAGACTTTGGCCAGCAGTCAAACAGATATTGTCACTGCACAAGCCACACTCGGGAGCACTGCGTTTCTCAGCTTCGATACATGCTAGTAATAACTCCACACCCTTCCTCTCCACATGTTTGATTGGTTGGTTGACCATACCTCCCCCTTCCTTCCCACTTGACCCGACACTGAGGCTAACCATACTGGTGGTGGATTGCACCTTGTGGCCTGCTCGTGCTCCCAGCATGTTGGGCCAAGTGTCAGCCATCAGCTCAGCGCAAATGCCAGGCCAGCTTACTGTGGATGAGGCGGTCAACCTGTGCATGGCTGTGGCAGGTGGCAACAGCCGAACCCTGGCTCTCTACCTTCTTCCCCAAACACACTCAAGTGCTGACCGGCTCACTATCATGAAGCACCGACGGCTCTTGGAAGACAAAGTTGGGGCGTGCCTGTTCTGCACATTGTTGGAATACTGCCTCTTGATACCAGTTGCATTTATGGGCCCACATTGGCATGTGTACTGGCAGGTCAATGGATGCATATGAGATTGCCCTCAACTTTGTTGACAGTGGTGGCCATGCTGGCGACAAACGCAAAACATCCCAACAATGCGGCTTTGGCAAATCAGTTTACTGGGCAGTACAAAGAAAAAACAAGTGAGTAAGGTCTGGCAGCGGTGGGAGCTGGGCACAAGCAGCACGCGTTCTCGAAATGCAAAGCCTTGTTGGGGAGCATGAACAACATCCCAAGATCCAGAGTGATGGAGCTCACCAACCCTGAAGTTGACAAGCCCCTGGCAGCTCATTTCCGTGCCCCTTGGCCTCCCACTTGTTTGGAGTGTGCTCCACATTTTCTTGGCCTTTGCAACCTAATCACCGCCCATCTTTCCTGTGCAGCCGAGGTTCAGCAGCGTGGCATTGAAGGCACCAAGGCAGTGGTGCAGGCTCTCCTGGAGGGGGTGGACGTGCCAGAGGGAACCCCTGTGTTGGTCTGTGATGTCATCCCCAACCGGACACTTGTTTGCATGAGGTAGCTTTTATTTCTAGTTCAAGGCACAATCCTTTGACCTCAACAATCGATAACAGTTGATTGCTCCAATAAGGTTCAACGAGTGGGGCCAGGCAATGTGGGCTCTACAGCGGGACCGCTTGGTGGAATCAGCTGGTGGCCCAGTCGTCCACTTCATGTCCTTACACGCAGAGGGCTCGGGTTTGATGGATGCTGCCAAGAGCCAAATCACTGGAAAGGTTATGAAGGACAGCCCCTACTCAAAACAAGTTTCAAAGCTCAGCTCCTACCCCAACAACCGTTTGGCAGGAATGGTGGGATGGATGCCCAGAAGCAGGAGACAAGGTTCGACCCGGTGCACAGTTCAAAGAAGCCCCCCGAACCTGGAGATGCTGACCACAGAGAATGGGGATGTGAAGATGCTTGCCAACCTTGCCCTGAAAACCCTGAACTAACCCTGGACCCTTAAAACCCTGAACTAACCCTGAACCCTTGACACCTTGAACTGAACCCTGAACCCTGGCAACCCTGAACTGAACCCTGAACCCTTGCAACCCTGAACTGAACCCTGAACCCTTGCAACCCTGAACAATTGAAACCTTGAACTGAACCCTGAACCCTTGAAACCATGAACTGAACCCTGAACCCTTGAACTCAACCCTGAACCCTTGAAACCCTGAACTGAACCCTGAACCCTTGAAACCCTGAACTGAACCCTGAACCCTTGAAACCCTGAACTCAACCCTGAACCCTTCAAACCCTGAACCCTTGAATCCCTGAACTGAACCCTGAACCCTTGAAACCCTTGTTTGCTGTGCCCTGTGATTAGGATCCCAGACTTGGTGCTGGAAAAGTACAAGAACTCTGATGGCTTCTCCGAGAGTATTGAAACCTTGGTGGACCGTGTGCAAAGTGAGGTCACTGGGAGCATCAAGCGTGCGCTGAAAGCTGAGACCAACCCGGCCCCAAGTGATCTTGCACTTCAAAAGTCTTCATCGGCGCTGCCATCACCAAACCCCCAGCGTACCCAATCCAGCCCAGAGTGGAATGGCGACAAAGTTGTGGACTTGCAAAAAACAGTGGTGTTTACTGCAATATCCTTGAACGATTTCCAGAGCAACCAGGAGCCACTTGCTTGCACATTTGTTCATGGTGTGTGTGCTTTTCATCAAATCTCCCGCACCCAGGATTGCTCTGGCACTACCTCTGGCCAGGCAAACCGATCTGCAGCTGACCATCACAAAGAACGGGAACCTTTGGTTGCTTAACAACAGCAGCAGTGAACAAGCCCTGAGTGCTGGCGAGCTCTGTGGATTCAATGTTGGGTCTTTTGAGGAGATCGCCACAGGACCAAACTAATGTGGAACAATACAACCAACCCACCAACCCCAACTGAAAACCAACCTGCCCACCACCAAACAAACCCCTGCCCTCCCCAGCCCCCTGCCTGCAGGATCCGCGAGGGGAAAGCCGACCGGGCACATTCCATGGCTCTTGGAGAGCGATGCTGCGCTGGTGGTATTTGTGAAGGGGAATGAGAAAGTTATTTTGAGTGTGGCTGACGTGGTTGCTGATGTTGTCAGGGAACGGGGTGTGCCAGAACTCAGTGCCGTGGACCACACCATGGAAAGCAAGTACAAGGACAGGGCAAGTGTAATTTGGATTTGTGGACTCAACATGTGGCTCAACCAAAGACTTGATGGTGACAGGAGGAAAATGGCCAACGGGTCATGCTGAATTTCCGCTACAAAATCACCCCCCGAGCAAAAGTCAACGCTTTCGTGCCCAAAGACGTGACAGATATTGCAAGCTGCCGTTTGTCAATGGCTGGGGCTTGGTACATGAACAAGTTCGACAAGATTCCAAGATCAGAAAATATCAACATCCTTTGGGAGGCGGGGCTGTTGCAACTTGGTTGGGGCTTCGGGTTGGCCACTGTGTGTTATGCTCCCTGCTACTGAAGGCGAAGGTTGATGAGTCGATCCCGGCGGTCATCACCCCACTCAAGCCAAAACTTCACCTCACCTGTAAGACCAAAGTACCTGGTGGGTCTGCTGTGCAGCTGAAGTAGGGCGTGCAGTTTTGACAGCTTGGATGTTGCTTCGTGGACTCGAGGAACAAAGCGGGTGGTGTGTGCGTGTGTCTGGGTGGGCGGCTGTTGCATGCTACATGAACACTTGATTGATTGGCTTGATTTTCCATGGCGCAAGATTTGGCCCCACAGCTTCCTACCACCTGAGCACCAAGGCTGGCATGCCCCTCAGGGATGTAAGCGAGCTCTCTGATGATGAGCCCCCTGCACTGTCCAAGGATGCCCTGCCTACTGACTCTGAGACCAAAAAGGGAACAGCCAAGCCAAAAAAAGCTGGCAAGGCAAAGGCCAAGCCAAAGAGCCCAAAAGAGGTTGGGAGGGGGCGAGGCAGGGGCAGGTCTGGGAAAGCTATGAAACGGCCTGCATCCCAGGGCGCCAGCCCGCAGAAAAAGGGATCCAAAGAGGAGCCGCAACCTACGACCCCGGAACCAGAGCTTGCACCTGCTAAGAGGCCTGCATCCAAAGAGGAGCCGCAACCTATGGCCCCTGAACCACAAGAGCTTGCGCCTGCTAAGAAGGCTACTTGCTTGAAGCGCCCAGCAGCTGCCAACTTGGAGCAATTTGAGGGTCCAGCAGCACCAGCAAAAATCTACAAGTATCGCTACTCGACCAATGGGACCTGGGGTTTCAAAGTGAACGGCCGGGAAGTTATCAGGGTGCCCAAGTTGCAAGTAAGGGGTTGTATTCACTGGATGGTCACCAAACAGAACATGTAATGGTTTCTTTTTTGCTCTACTAAGTTGAAGCAAATGGGATTGCCCGACAACGTTCTGGAGGAGATTGCCGTGCCCTGGTTAAAGCAAGGACCACATTGTTTCCCTTCCAACACCTGGGATCTAAGGATTCGGTGTTCAATGAGCTGAAAATCCAAAATGGGGAGCCGCAAGCCGCATCAGCTCTTATGGAAGCTTGGCCTTGTTTGAATTAAGTGCTTAGTCTGTACCTTCAGCTATGCTTTCTTTGAAAATCCCGTCAACTGAGGATATCATGCTTGAGGCTGCCTTGAAGAAACACAATGAGCCCAAACCTGTCGAGCCTCATGCTGAGCCGGATGAAGATCAGGCCGAAGAAGAGATTGAGAATAGTCTAGAGATGGAAGAAGAAGAGCAACCAGAGGAAGACAAAGCTGTGGAGTGAATCCGTTGCGGAGAAAAATGTGCGCTGTGTGGGGGGGGGGGTTGGGACGCTTCAAAATCAGGAATTGAACATGTTCTTGCCTGTCACCAACAACAACCATTTAAAATCAGCCCGTCCCCAAACATGTCGGAATTGAACAATACCCTTGCCAAGAGGTTGTTTCTAACGACAACCCATATGAAATTATGAACAAAATATTTGAACCCATAACGAAAAAGAACCCTTTCAAACAAAACCCTTGATAGAGACCAAACCCCCAATTAACAGGATCCTGAATTATATATATATAAAGCAAACTTGTGATTCCCCAGCCGTGTTTCACTCACAAACAACAAAAAGAAGGATTCAAAAACACCGGTGATACCCCGGCCCTTTTCACTGCAGAACAAACCACACCCTCCCGTCGAACTTCCACCAAAACGCGCTGGGAGCCAGCAGCAGTTGCGGGTCGCTCCCGTCAGGCCTCAGCAGACATGTGGACGCCTGAAGAGCCTTGAAAGGGTCACAAACCTCGGCTTTTTAGAGGACTCCTCTGGGTTGTCTGGTTCATCTTAAAAGGGTCATCATGTTGACCCCATATTCATCAACCACAGTTTATTAATAGGGGGGTGCTCGCCTCCAAAAGTGGTCTGATTCCAACCACATTTCACCCAAACGTTGACACCCCCCGAGTTTAATAAACTTTAACATGGGGTCAACATAACATGGAATATTCAAAAGACCTTGGTAGAATCCCAAATGCATAGCTGCTATTGAAAGACTTACACAAACTGGTAGTGGAACCGCGAGATGTTTTGCTCGGCGGTTTCGGGCGCTCAAATTCGACGACCCGTGGCTTACTTCCACTGGACTTCGGTCCCAGCTGGAGCAGATAGGGACTTACTCGTGGGTGGCCCCAAGGAAATTCGAAGGAAAGCTAAGATCCGACCATTTTCAGGGAGGCCGTAGTGGTCAACATGACAAACAAGGCACACTGCCACATGGCATCTTCAACAATTCAAATCAAGCTTGATGCCTTAGTAAGGCATTGCGGAGGCATTGCAAAGGATGTACAATGAAAAGTTATGTCATCATGGGTGCCTTTATATTGATATATACATATATATATATATATATGTATGTGCTTGTACATGGGATCCCGACTTAGAGCCCCAGGAAATCCGAAAGGCAAGACGGCCCTGGCATCCGAAAGGCTTCCGAAAGGCATAAAAGGATCAGGGGCACTTTGCTTTCATTGGAACCCTTTTTTCCTGGAACCAAATACAACATGTCCCTCTTTTTTTCCTTCCCCCCTTTAAAGGAATCCACCTGGAGCACCCGTCGTTACCTAAATTTCTGCCCTTAGCCCAAACGTATTGCAAAACCAGGGGTCGTCACCAAAATATGGTAAACGTACACTTTTTCCTACTTCGAGCGTTGTTCCCAAAATAATCGGGCTGGTCGGTCCTCCAAGATAATCGGTCGCTGAAATTGTCGAAAGGAGCGAGCAGAAATCGAAGTGCAAAACGAGCGCAAATATCCGCAAAACGAGCGCAAATATCCGCAAACGAGTGCAAATTTAAAAAAAAAAAAAAACGTAACAATGCCCGCCTTCCTCTGGATGGAAGAAGGGGATTTGGTCGAGCGTTTTTCGGGGGGCGAGCGTTTTTTGGGGGGTCGAGCAGAAATCGGTAATTCGAGCGTTTTTTTATCGTACCTAAAAAAAAGGGCACGTTGGGTGCCTCAGGCACTGAAAAACCTTGCGGCGCGTTGTAAACGCCCGATGTTGCCTTTTGGTCCCCTCAAAAAAAGGACCTGCATGGACCTCCTCCCCCTCTGCGCGCCCCAGGGCCGGTCGAAATGGCTGTGGGTCAAAAGCCAAATCGTACCCCCAGTGAACATCCGATTCATCCAACCACTCAAATAGGTTCTAAAATGGGTGGTGAATTCACCTACCAGCCAAACTGGGATCCCAAACCGGTTTTGACCACCACCGCCCAATTCGTCGAACCATCGGCCGCAAAATCGGCGTGGCCATCGCTCAGAGAAACTCAGAGCGCGGCTCGATCTCCGGCAGCGGCTGCCAGGGGTCCGGCGCGCAGCTGCAGAGCACCGCCTGGCGCCCGAAGCCGCAGGCCTGGAGAGCTGGAGCTGAGGCGCCGGCCGCCGGGCGCGGAGCGAGGCGCGGAGTGGCGGGGAGTGGCGGGGGGGAGGTGGTGGTGGCTGGGGTTGGTGGCTTTTGTAGAGGCTTTTTTTTGCCACCCTGGGGAAAACAAAAAAGAAACGGTTTTATGGGGAGCCGGGAGCCGGGAGCCCCAGGCGGGGTTGCTGGGTGCCTGGATTCGACGGCCTTTTTTCGAGGTTGTGTACCACGACCTTGGGGGAAAAGATATGAAGGTGTATGACTTGGTATAGCCTTTATGGTGCAAGAGTGATTGCATACTATACCCTGAGTGCTAGAGTGGGTGTTTCCTATACCCTTAGAGTGCTAGAGTGGTTGTATACCCGCTTGGGGTGTGGTGGGGTAGTGGAAACCACCAGGGGACGGATGCTGGCCAATGTCCGTTCTGGTTCACGTGGGTTGCCATGTGTTGGCAGAGGTGCCAGGCTTTTTTTTCGCCGCCCTCGCCCAAGAATGGGGGTGTAACTCAGATTCTCAAGTCAAAGGGGCACAAGCCACCGTTCCAGATCCCTTTCAACTCTTGAAGCTCCAAGCATTCGTTCTTCACCATCCTCCTTCTCACGGGTGAAGCATTCCCATAGATCCACCGGGTGAGCGCAGGTGGCACCCAAGCCTTGGGCTCAGCGGCCTCAGGGCCTGGAACACGTGACAGCCAGAACCCACCTCTGCCACATCCGTGGTAAGGGAAACTACCCCCGCACCCTGAAATGCAGCATCCACCTGATCGGATCTATATCCACCAACAATCTTTCTTGGAGTTTGAGCTCAGGGAAGCAGTTCTAAAACCTTTGACTCACTGCGGACGCCACAGGTTGGCTCTTCAACAGCCATGAAACTGGAAGCCTTCCTGCTCGAATGATTCTCAAACGGGCTGTGATCAGATACACCCCGCTGAAACCGTCCCAAGCCACCTTTGACACAACTCAAAGCAGGGCTGGTTGGCTGGTTGTTGGGGCTCCCATGCGGGGGATATCACACAAAAAGGATTCTCGACACGAGGGACCCCTCACAAGTGGCTTCCCTTTTGGCTCACTTCAAAACGGCTCCCGATTTCAGCTGGGCCTGGGCTTGTCTTTGACCCCTTCCAAAAACTTTTTGACTGCCTGATTATCACTAGGGACCAGCCATTTTTAGCAAAGGTTGGAAGGTTAGTTCGGTAAGAAGGAGCACCAAGGCAACCTTCCAAACCTCGCGCCGCCGGATTCCGCCCGATTCCGAGTCGCCTCGCAGACCGAGAAGCCTTCCTTGCCCACCACTGCGCGGCGCAGGAAGCTCAGCCGCCAGCAGGCGTTCTCGTTTCGCCGGTAGTGCCACAAGTTCACCGCCTCGGTGGACGAGCGGAGGGCCCCAAAAAACAAACTTCACTTCCTGCCAATTGAGTGGACTGGCCCAAAAAAACAAGCAAACTTGTTGCTTGCCACTGAAATGACATTCCCGAAAAGTGCTTAAAGTCTATGAACTTAGGAAGTGAGAGAAAGTAAACAAACTGATTGTGTACCCATAAAATTGACCCTTCCCAAGAAGTATAAGTGTCAAGGAACTCAGGAAGTGAGTTGAAACCTGTGAATTGGGCTCCCCTTCATTTTAAATCTAGGGGGTATGAACTTGCAGGTTTTGGTTTGGACTCCCTACACCCTTCACGTTGCCAACCTGTACCCGCGTGATCACATGTAAGTGTTCCCTGTTCACCAATTGAAGTCGTTGCAAAAAACAACGATAACTTTTTTCATGACCTGCAACATTGAAATGATCAATGTATGCTCATGTGGGGACTTGGAAACAATGTTGAACACATCTTTGAGAAGCAGCGCAACAGCGCAACACGTCAGAGGATGTGATGATCCCGGGCGGTCCAACTACGATGCTCCTGCCATGTTCAGTTCAGCCTAGGCGTGTTTGCGCGCCCAACCACAATAAAGCCCAAGCATACGCATATCCACGAAGTGCGCTCCAGTCACAAAACCACATGATGTGAGTTGGGCTGTGGGGGGATGCAACAAAGTGCAGCGAGTTGCCGCAGCAGCCTGATCTCTCAAAACTTGAGCAAACGGTTTCCTCCAATCAGAGACCGAAGACATCTGTCCAAATGGACAACCCCAGGACACATTTCACTTGGTTCCCTCACAACCATAAGCAGGAGGCAAGAGGACTTCTCCTCCCCCCCCCAGGTGGGTGATGCAATCAAAACCATATCCAACTCATAAGTAGGAGAAAACGGATGCCCCCCCGGTCCGCCAGTTGAGTCCCCATTTGTCCGTGAATTTCAACAGGAAACCACCAACCACAAGTGGTCGGTGGACATGAATCCCCACCTGTCCATTCACTCCCTGAGTTGGACTCCTAATGCCCTGTGAAACCAGGTGTGTGTGTGTGTGTGTCGAAACGGGAGAGAATTCGCCCCCCCCCCCCCCCCCCAAAATGGACTTCGGCTTCCCTAGCGGTTTCCAACGTTCCAACCCGGAAAGGATTCCCCTCAAAAAAAAGACTCTGCTATGCTGAGTTCTTCTTTCAATCATTACCCAGGTGCAAAGCTACCAGGAACCCGACCTATGGCCACCCAGCGGTTGGGTTCCTACCAGTGCTAGGTCCTCCAGTAGAGAGGTTAGAATAAGTGGGTACCCTTTTTTTTCTGGCGTCGATTTTAGACACGGGGAATCCCGAAACAACCAAAAAAGAAACGGTGAGAGGTCGGGCACCAATTGCTGGGGGACCTAGGTCTGGTGCAGTTCACAGACCAACAACAGAACACCACAAACCAAATGACTGTGACTCAAAAAACCGATACCCAAAAATCAAAATGGGACCCTGGTAAGTGGAAGCATGGACCCAAACCTGCGTAACCCCTCCTCTTTAATTGTGAGCCACAGATGAGTGTGCTTACCAGCACCTGCATCAACCGAAGGGTTTCGCCTCCTTGACATCCCGCTCGGAAAACCCGGCCCCAGCCAGTGGCCATTGGCTCCACTCGCGCCGCTCGCCTGGGCGCGGTCCCGGCAGGACTCCTCCGCCCTGAGGGAGGCCATCCACCCGGTGAGCAGCTGGTGCCTCGGGAGGTTCCGAAGATGCGAGCTGCGCGGGGGGGGTTTGCGTTATGAATCATCCCTTCTGCACCCCTTCCGAATGTTCTGAAATGCGCCCTAATAAACATGAGTTTAATGAATAATCTCTTCCCCCTAGTCATAAAAGCACCCCAAGAATGAAAATCCTTCTTTAGGGGCAGATCCTTATGAATGAATATGGTTTGGGGAGATGTTCCTCAATGCACCCTAGCAATAATATTTGGACGAAATGCATCATGCGAGTGCGGTGGCTTTTCATTTGGCTGTGGGTCAAAACCCTGTACCCCTGGTGAACATCAAAATAGGTGGCAAATGGATGTTCATCCACCCCAAAGTGGGTTTTTCATGAAGAATCCCTTCTGCACCCTATGAATAAATTTATTGCTTGGGGAGATGGTCCTAAATGCACCGTGGTAATAATATATTTAGATTAAATGAATCGTCCCTTCCCCTAGTCATAAAAAGCGCCCCAAGGAAAATCATTTTTCCGGGGCGGATCCTTATGAATAAATACTATTTTGCTAAATGCAGGTTGAAAGGAATATTCCCCTCCCCCTATCCAAAAATGCACCCTAATAACAAATATCGTTTAAAGGGGGCGGATTCGCCCTATTCATAAATGCACCATAGGAATGAATATGGTTTAAAGGAGTATGTATTATTTTGGGGAAGGGATTATGTGTAGATTCATTCACACATCGCAACCACTTGAGGAAGGCGGGAGCAAGCAAGCAAAGCAAAGCAAAGCAACGCAAAGCAAAGCAAAGCAAAGCAAAGCAAAGCAAGCAACAGGCACTGAGTGTGAAGGGCGAGAGCGGGGGAATCGAGTGCACAAGCTTGCCCGGCAAAGTGCGGACAGCATTTCCTCAATTCCGTAGTAGCATGGTGGATTGAAAACAAAACAGAAATTTCAGCCCGAGCCACCCCCACAAGGTAGAACAGCTCCAGCTGTGCTTTCGTGATTGAATCCATGGATGGGACTGCATGTATATTCTTGAGAGAACCCTTTAAAAACAAAAGTGGCTTTCCAATGTACCCACACAACGAAACAAGCCCAAGAAGAGCACCCTGAAAAAGGACACATCCACATGTAAACACAAAAAAACACAGCGCAGATATTGAAAACATGTCTGGGATTGTATGTCTATGAATATACAATGGACATTCTGCATAAATGTCTATAGATTGCATTCATATCGTGTGGACAGTAAGTAAGAAAGTACATCTACTCTCCCAACCCCCAAGAACATCATTCTTGGAGGAAACTCTCTTGGGGAAGCCGCATTTTGTGGTTCCATGTTGATTGAATAGATACAAAAAGGATCAACCCGCGGATGTCATTATTTCCACCAAGTAACCTCTGACTTCATCCCTGAAAAGGAAGATGATACTCATCCCTTATTGATCCTCTTTTCCACCAAGTAACCTTTGAACATCATCATTGTTTCATCAACGTTGCTCCCTGAAACTCAGCAATGGAACCTGGCAATGACCAAAGCCATCCTGGAATGTCGTTCTCACGTTGGTGCGGAATGCCATGCCGGCTTCATGGGATACATTCTCCGTGCTGTTTGACATCTTACCCAAAGACACAGGCAAGGTATCAACGAAGGTCTCAACGAACCTGCTTGCATCGGGTCTCAAGTATTCTACCAAGCGAAATCTGACCCTATGTGGAGTTGGTCCTTGCCAAAGAAACGCACTTTTCCCACGACATGCCTCCTTCTCTATTTGCCTCGCTGAGTTTATATCACCAAAGTGCAGCACGCCTCCGACATCTACCCCAGTTTAGGCTGATCGTTGCGCAAAGAAACCTACACTTGGCACCTGCAGGCGGAGTGATGCCAATGCCTCAGACACGAAGCACGAGATCCCGCAGCAAGCACCCGGGAAAACCCTGGAGCTAGGTCAACCCGATGCCTTCAGATGGCCGGTCCTAAAACAGCTGGCCCAGCCCCAAAACAACAACATATGTCCGGTGAATGTCCCTAAAACCAACAAGAAGAACCACATATGTTCAGTGAAATGTGCCTGAAATTACTGATAAAACCAACAAGGAGAACCTACAATGCGCGATCCAGCGCCTTCATACCTCTTTGGTGCGTGAACTAATTTAAGAAAAGACTCAACACGGAGCTTTGATAGCCACACATTCAAAATGCCAAGGCACACCGTGGCTCGCCGCCCACTGGGCGTTGGAACATCACAGTTTCCGTCCAGCGTTGCGTGACCGGGTGCGGCTGTGAGGTCCGCTTCCTGAATTCGCGCGGTGAAAAAGGTCTCACCCAGGTGTGAACAGGGCCCAGGAGTGAAATCGAGGCGCTCCCTTCCACAAACTTGGCAAAGGGTCCGTGAGGAAACTGCTACAACCCTCCCCACAAATGCCCGAAGTTTGCTTTGTGAGAACCGGCACGAGTTGTAAGAGCTCACGTAAACACTTCTCCTTCCGCATCATTCCCACGTGCACTCGGGTGCCCCTTGCCATAAAACTCCCCAAGCAACATGTGGGCAATGGTCATAGCTCCTTCAATTGTTATCCCGTTACTCCCCATGAAGGGGTCCATGAGTATCCCTATCAACGCTGAGGATGTGTGGACCATATCTTTGGCGCCATGCAAAGGCAGCCGTTGAACTTGGCATTGCAATGTCTTTGTTATTCATATTGAAATCCATATCTTCCAAACGACACGCGATCCGCAACGATGGAAGTTGCTTGCCTTTTGGATGCCAGCGCTGGCAGCAAGCGCCAGCTTCCATCACGTAAATCGGGTATCCGAGACAAATTCGGTGACTCACAGATCAGCCGAAGCGACAGTGCGGGTACGAGCCCGAAAACATCAAAATAGCATCATGCCCACCAGAAAGTCGGCGCTTTATCTGTCATCGTACCAACGGCGGAAACGTGTGCAAGCTGCGAAGTCCTTCGTCATCTTCGCCCACGGGACACTGCAAGTGAAAGGAAAAACAACTCGAATGGCAAGGGACAGGGCAAGGAAGGCTGATGCATTCACCACATAATTGCTGGAGTACTGTCATATATATATATATATATATATATGGTCCTGGTTTGGTATAATATATATATATGGTACCCCCCCAGTACCCAGGTGTTGTTGCATCATGTATCAAAACCATTGATATGTACAGTGTATTTTGATTGAACTCATGCATTTTCTGTAAGGCCATTTTGTGGACCAAAAAAAACAATCCTAGCCCCCACCATGGCTGGGATTCTTTGGTGTTTTGGTTTTTTGGTTTCTTGGTTTTTTGGTCCGGGCAAATGCTGCGCAACAAATTCCAAATGTTGCGCAACATTTGCGGAGCATGATGAGAGGATATGTGAACCTTCGTGAAAGAAGGCATGTTCTGGGTGAGAGGATATGTGAATTTCTGTAGAAAAGAGTTATTGAAAAAGACGTGTGTTGTGTGAGATGATATGTGAGTCTTTGTGGAAGAGTCAGGGTTGCAGTGATTCATAAAAGTACAGCAAAAGACAGTAAATATCATGTAAAGCCACCATGTATGTAACACAAACTGTCCCAGCCATAGCCTGGTTGTATTCTACACAGGGTTCACTTTCCTTGGCAACTCTTTCACATATGCTGCCTTCGCTTCATTGAAAGAAGACATGTAGAAAGACATGTGTTGGGTGAGAGGATGTGTGAATTTTCTGTGGAAGAGTCTTTGAAACAAGGCATGGTCTGTGTGGGAAGATGTGAATTGAATTTTGTGTGGAAGAGCCATTGAAAAGGGCATGGGTTTGGTGAGAGGATCTGTGATTCCTTGCGAAAGAAGGCATGCAAAAAGGCATGTTTTGGGTGAGAGGATGAAAGAAATGTCTGTGGAGAAGAGTTATTGAAAAGACATGCTTTGTGTGAGATTATACGTGAGTATTCTGTGGAAAAGTCTTTGAAAGAAGGCATGGTTTGTGTGGGAAGATATGTGAGTTTTCTGTGGAAGGGCCTTTGAAAAATGGCATGTTTTGGTGAGAGAATATGTGACCCTTTGTGAAAGAAGACATGTTCAGTGTGAGAAGATATGTGAACTTTCTGTAGAAAAGAGTTATTGAAAAAGACATGTTTTGTGTGAGATGATATGTGAGTCTTTGTTGAAGAGTCAGGGTTACAGTGATTCATACAAGTACAGCAAAAGACAGTAAGTATGATGTAAAGCCACCATGTATGTAACAAAAACTGTCCCAGCCATAGCCTGGTGTTATTCTACACAGGGTTCCCTTTCCTTGGCAACTCTTTCACATATGCTGACTTTGTTTCATTGACAGAAGACATGCAAAAAAACATGTGTTGGGTGAGAGGATGTGTGAATTTTCCGTGGAAGGGTCTTTGAAACAAGTCATGGTTTGTGTGTGGGAAGATATGTGAATTTTCTGTGGAAGAGCCTTTGAAAAAAGGCATGGTTTGGTGAGAGGATATGTGAACCTTTGTGATCGAATGCATGTAAAAAGACATGCTTTGGGTTAGAGGATGAATGAATTTTCTGTAGAGAAGAGTTATTGAAAAGACATGCTTTGTGTGAGATGAGATGTGAATATTCTGTGGAAGAGTCTTTGAAAGAAGGTTTGTGTGGGAAGATATGTGAGTTTTCTGTGGAAGAGCCTTTGAAAAATGGCATGTTTTGGTGAGAGGATATGTGAACCTTTGTGAAAGAAGACATGTTCTGGGTAAGTGGATATGTGAATTTTCTGTAGAAAAGAGTTCTTGAAAAAGACATGTTCTGGGCTGGCAATACAGTGGTCCCGAAAAATATTAAGGACATCTGCAATTTCGGCCGTTTTCCCCTTGCGACGGGCTCCAGCCGCCGCGAGTGGCAAAGGCCTCGCATGGAAAGGCAAGCGGGTGGCGCTAACATGTGCTCAGTGCAACTGCAAGTGATGATTTTGCTTTTCTTCCCCTCATGCTACGCATTGCTAGGCAATGAACCCAGTGCTATGAGCTCAAGACTGCGTGGCTGCAAGCCCAAGCTCTGCTGCCTCTGCAAGGCTTGCCCACTTTCAAGCTTTGCGATCTGGACAGCAGGACCGCAGGACCGCTTGGCGCCATGCTGCTGCCCTCTGCGGTCGTGCGTGCAGGCGTCGGGCAACGGCGCTGACCCCCGCGCTGCGCAAAGGCAGTCTTGGCAAGCAAATTGTGGACCAGTTTCGGCACCACTGTACAAGGGCGCCATGAGGCACAGGCCAGTCGCCACTTCATACAGCACGCCTCCAAAAGCCCATATGTCTACCGCAGGCTGCAAAGCAGCTGCGAGATCAGACCTGCGCAAAGCTCCCCAAAGTTCTGGTGGCCTGTATGGGGGCGTGCTGTACTCGTCATATCTGGGGGACTCGCCCTTCTTGACTCGCGCTGGCTCAGTCAGTCCGAAATCAGTCAACTTGAGCTCGTGCAGCCCTTCCAGCCACAGGATGTTGCCGGGCTTGACGTCTAGATGCACCAACTCCAGCCCGTGCAGCGCTTGCAGAGCGGCTTGCAGCTGCATCGCTGCTTCTCCAGCCTTTTCGTCGCAGAATGGCCCGCTGGACCGCAGGACCGCGGCGAGGCTTCTTCCACAGTACTCCAACACAAGGCAAGGAAACGGGCTCTTGGACTCCTGCGCATACTTCAAGGCAGGAAAGAAGGCCCGCTTGTCTTTGTCAAGCTTCTCATCCAGCTGACGGAAGATGGCCAACTCGTGCTGCAAGTCGTCTTGGCCGTCAGCCTGCTTGAAGAGCTTCGCAGCAGCCGGCTTTCCGTCAGGGCCTCGACAAAGGAGCACGGCGCCGTAAGAGCCTTGTCCAAGATGAGCGGCCTCTCTGCCATGCTGAAGCGCCTTGAAAGGCCCGATGGCCAAAGGCGCGGGCTGCTGGACGGCTGGGACACTTTCGCCTGACAACGGCGGAGCTGCGGTCCTGGCGCCTCTCACTGGCAGCCCATAGATCCTCAGAGACCTTCGCTGCTCAGCAAATTCTTTCTCACTCCAAGCCCGGTACCTGTCCTTCTCTTTTTCTGGCAAGGACTTCCACTCCTGGCCAAGCCTCTTCGTCTCGGACAGAAATTGACCTTTTGGAGCTCCTTTCTGCACCGTGCTCTTCTCCATAAAGAACGACTTCCGGGCCTTTGGCGCGAGGCCTTCTGCGACTGCTGCTGCGCAACCAGTGGACGCTGCTCTTCGCTTGCCACCGCGACACCTTGCCCAGGCCCTGAGCAGCCTTTCGGGCGGAGGCTGTTTGCCGCGCAGGCGGCGCCGCAGAGCCATGCTGGACAAAGTAGGATAAACGTGAGCCAAAGGGGGCTGCTAGCTCACTCTGAAGCAAACATGGGCTTATCCAATGTTCTCGGCCACCTCCAACTTCAAACACATATAGGCTCAAGCTCAGAGTAGGGCCAAGCCAGCAAAAAACCTTCAGTGTGTCACGCTTGGACGGCCCGCAGCTTGCGGGCCATGACGCTAAGGGTCTTTCCGAGGCATTCAAGGGTGGCCGGCAGCCTAGAAAGCAAAAAGCACAAGTCTCACCTCTTTGCGACTTGCATAATCTCAAGCTGGAAGAGCGGCAGTGCAACAATGGCTCAACTGCGACAAGGACCTATTTAGCGCGGTGCGCTGCGATTGTGCGGGCAGACTCTAAAAATGCTGAGCAGACGGCATCCCGGAATCCCAAAACTAGTGACCAGTCACTCATGACCCTCAAAATGAGAAACAAAGTCACTGATGGTCCGGGCGCCCTTGTGTGCCAAGACTTAGACCGCTGGACCGCAGGACCGAAACAGAAGCCAGGCCGCAAGCTCCACTGCATGTGGTCTCGGTTGCGGCAGATGCCATGGCAGCCTTCATCAGTGATCCGGAGCCAGCCGTCAAATCGAAGACTGCGCCCACCTTAAACTCCGATAGAACCGCGGTGTAAAAGCTGATTGGCTTGGACTCTTGCCAAAACAGCGGCTGGTCTTCGCCATACTTCTCCTTCCAGTCGTCCGGCGCAGACTCAGCCGCCCCCAGCACCTTCTTCTTCTCCTCCCAAGAGATCAGCGGCAGCTCAGACATGGGGCGGAAGCCCACGCCGCTGTATGAGCCCTGGAACGTGGTGGCCTCGCCGCAGGAGTTGAAGCTCTCCTTCTTGGCAGTCTTGAGTTTGTTCTTCTGAACCGGGAACCGCGCCGCCGCCGTCTCCATCTTCTTGGCCCCGAGCGGCAGCCTGCGGGCACGCCCAGCACGAGGGGGGCAGCCGCCAGAGTACACCACGCAGATCTCATCTGTGTGGCTCTGGCTCAGAACCGCATCTTCCTAGGCAGGGTGGGGCCACAACAGGCGACGGCTTGCTAGCTAATTCTGATGAGGCAGGCTGGCAAGGTCAGAGTAAACTACCTGCTATGCCAAGGCGCGCTGGACCGCCGGACCGCTCTCATGCGACCGTCCAGCAGCATGGCAAAGTCACAGCTGCCCGTGGACCCAACTGCGAACTCCGACATCACCTTCCACTCCGCCGCAGGCGGCTTCGACTGCTGCAGCCACGGCTCCTTCTCATCCTCCGCCACAAGGTCAGCTGCAGCAAACATCAAGCGGTGGCTTGTGTTCAGGGTGCCTGCGTGGGTGTACACTTTGCCACTGGGCCGAAAAGCTGCCGTGTAGCCGTCCTTTGTTGTTGCTTTGACACAAGAAAAGGTCACGAACTTGCGCCGCTCGACTTGGATCTGCTTCCACACCCGCTCACGCTCAGCAGCTGCTGTCTCATCCGAGCCGCTTCCGCCCAAGGAAGCCAACAGGCTGCGGGGCGGGCACCACTGTG
Organism: Effrenium voratum; assembly: GCA_963377175.1. Taxonomy (NCBI): domain Eukaryota; class Dinophyceae; order Suessiales; family Symbiodiniaceae; genus Effrenium; species Effrenium voratum. The sequence continues at coordinate 1,020,234 of CAUJNA010000269.1, forward strand.
GACAAAGACACGCGCTTTGCGTTAGTGTCGAAGGCCTGGACAATGAGCCGGAGTTGCCGAACAAGCTCGCATGGCTTTTCAGAGTCGCTGCTGTCGCTGGCCTGGATCAGCTTGCAGATGGGGCCGTTGTCCCCCTTGCTCAGCAGCCGGCAGTCCTCCAAGTACTTGCCAGCCATGAGATCCACTAGAAAGTCTAGCAGCATGCCAGTCGCCTTGTTGAATCTGTCTTTCAAAGTCTGCAGCGCTGAGGCCACAGGCTCCAGCACCCCTTCGTCATCTTCATGCGTCTGGTCCGCGCCGTCCTCTGTTGGCGCGTGCAAGAAGTCCTGCCAGCACCGCAGAGGGCTCAGGATGTTGGCAACCGCCTCGTAGCAGGACTTGTGCTCTTTCTCCGACAGCTCGCAATCAGCGGCTGAGCGAAGTCTGCTACCTGCGTGCTAAGCTGGTCTGCAGACTGCTGCACAAACCCAACACACAAGCCAAACAAGTCCCTGCACTCCATTCCGGGCCTGCATGCTCTCAAGCCTGCCCAGATTGGCCCACCCACTGGCCCTGCCTGCGCGGCACCAGCGGCAGCGGAGGCGCCAGGCCAAGGCTTTGCGAGCTAAACGGGGTATGACAAGAAGCTGCGGGCGGCGTCCAAGGGCATGACGCAAAATGACACAAAATAAAAAATGCCCAAATTGCCAGCTTAGTGTTTTGTGTGAGATGATATGTGAGTCTTTGTGGAAGAGTCAGGGTTGCAGTGATTCATAAAAGTACAGCGAAACACAGTAAATATCATGTAAAGCCACCATTTATGTAACAAAAACTGTCCCAGCCATAGCCTGGCTTTATTCTACACAGGGTTCACTTTCCTTGGCAACTCTTTCACATGTGCTGTCTTTGTTTCATTGAAAGAAGACATGTAAAGAGACATGTGTTGGGTGAGAGGATGTGTGATTTTTCTGTGGAAGAGTCTTTGAAACAAGGCATGGTTTGTGTGTGGGAAGATATGTGAATTCAATTTTGTGTGGAACAGCCATTGAAAAAGGGCATAGGTCACGTCCAAGGCGTCTTTCTTCAATGAGGCAAACCTCCTTCCTCTGGTCTCCCAGTGTGCAAATCTGAGCTGTTCTTCCTGCCTGCGTCCGCGGTCTCTGAACCAAGCCCAAACCTGGGTACCTGGGGGGGGGGGTAGCATATATATGTCATGTATATACATCTACTTCCTGTAGCCCCCCCATGCATCTACCTTCCTTCAAAATTCACTAGTATGAGCGGTGTTTTCTGCCTTTTTGGGGCTTTGGGGAAAGCAGCAAACAAAAACATGTATATGTATATACATATGTATATATATATATATACACGCCTGCACAACACACTCACACAAGCATAAACCCAGCAATTGCTGCGAGCAAGCAACCGCCGGGACTTCGTCTTGCATCTCTCCGTCGGACTCCGCTGTCTCCACCTCGACGCATTCCGGTTCCATCACCTGGCACTGCCGACAAGGCGGGGGACTCTGCCAGTGTCCTCTTGAAAAAAAAGTGGCTTTCCCAGGGATGAAATTGGTGGTCTGGAAAAAAACCAACAACAAGCATATATACTCATCCCCATGTACGGTGCCAACCAGCGGCAGACTTGATTCCCATTTGGGTCTGTGGACCAATTTGCATCCTGGATTCCAGTGGGTCATGGTTGGTTCCGGTGGAGGTTTTCTCAACTTCCGGAATGCATGACTAACCACAAATCAAGCAGGAGGCAAACGCGCAGGAAGCAAACATCCCGGAGCTGTGGTGGGCCTTCCCGCAACTTGACTGCTATTGGGTTGGATCTTTAGACTTTAACTTTTTGGTTGAAATCAAGGGCGTTTTCCACTAAACCCCAAAAAAGATGTTCAACTTTTTGCAGGAGGGTCGTGCCAGCAGCCAAGCAAATCTGAATGATTGGCCTCCGCCGCGAAGAAACCGCGAATTTGTGTGGGCATTGAGCCGTGCCCTTTGCAGGTTGCTTTACTGTAAATGGCGCCAAAAACAAAAATACAAAAATGGGGGTCTCCTAAAACAAAGCCGCAGCCAAGTTCCAGAACATCCTTTCTTCGCTGTGTTCCGAGGAGTTTCTGCGTCTCATTGGGGTCCCACCCTAGGTATTTGGCCATGGGTCAAAATCCGAAGCCCGTACCCCAGTGAACATCCCAATCCCCACTAACATGGTGAATTCACCAATCCCCCAACACGGGATCCCAAAATGGTCTTGACACTGAACCACATCCCCTTTCGCCTCCTTGACCGGGCTCCGCTTGGGCTTGCTCTTTTTGGCGCGGCGGGCAGCCTGACGGGTCTACTCCAAACATGGCGCCCGCCAGAGGGGCCAAGAGGAACTTGGTTGCTGGCACGAGCCCCTGCAAAAAGCGGTTTGTTTACAACAAAACAAACAACTTTTTGGGGGTTTAGTGGAAAATCCAACTTTATTCAACCAAAAGTGAAAGTCTAAAGATCCAAGCCAATAGCAGTCAAGTGAAGAGGAACAAGACTTGATCTTCCAGGTACCCTCCGATTAAATGCGATAGTGGGAGGAAGGGCAACAGGGCAAACACAAACCTGGGTTGGGTGAGAAAGTTGGCACACAGTTCACTAAACCCGTGTTTTCGCCATGGCTGAAAGGCTTGAGCAACCATGAACATGGAATCCACCAAATGGCTGGTCCAAACCAGGACCGCCCTGTCAAGCTCGACTCTATGTTGGGGTTTTGGGCGCGGAAATGGCATGGGCACTGCTGATTCCGAAGACGGAATTCAAAACCCGCCGGCAAATATGCATCCCGTGTGTATCCCCTGCAGCTGCAGCGTCGCTTGTGCCACCCGCTGCTCCACCACGGACACCTAAAGTTGTTCCTAAATCAGGAACACCATCAACAAATCCAACAAAAAGTTAAACACCCCTCCTAGGAAGTTCTTCCAGAACTCCTGGTAGCTCCTTAGCTCCCCATTCAATCTCAAATTGGGTACCCCCCACCAGCTAAAACGTCAGGCCACCACCCCGACCCCACCACCCCCCCAACCTACCAACCCCCCCAACCCTACCACCCCCCCCACCCTCTCCCCAACACCAGCCCCCCACACCACCCCCTCCCCCCCACCCCCCCCACCCCCAACACCTCCCGCCCGTAAGAGGGAAGAGTATGTATAATGCGTCGCGCGCGTGTTTTGGTACGAGTTTCTATTGATTTTCTTTGCTTTAAAATGTTCCTTTCTGTTCTATTGCTCTAATTAATGAATCAAGTTAGAAAAAAACAAGGCCTCGGATTTTCTAATGTTGCTAACTGATTAGAACAATTAGAACAAATATAAAAACAAGCCTCGATAGTCCTGGGCCCACTTCCCAGAATCCTGGGTCCTAATTGTTTTTCTAACTATTATAATTGTCCTAATTTTCCCATTTTTTCTGATTAATTAGGAAAATGAAAAAAATAGAAACAACAAGGATTCGAATTTTCTATTTTTCTATTTTTTCTAATTAATTAGGAAAATTAGAAAATTCGAGGGCCTTGTTTGTCTATTTTTCTAATTTTCCTGATTAATATTGAAAATTAGGAAAAATATAAAATCAAGACCCTCGAATTTTCTAATTTTCTAATTAATTAGAAAAAAAATAGGAAAGATAGAAAATTCGAATCCTTGTTTTGCTATTTTCCTAATTTTCCTAATTAATTATGGGCCCGGGACTACAGAAAAGAGACAAATTAGGAAAATTAGAAAATTCGAGGGCCTTGTTTTTCTAATTTTCTAATTTTCCTAAAGAATAGAAAAGTCATAATTAAATAGAAAAAATATGAAAATTATAAAAATTAGAAAAATAGAAAAACAATTGGGGCCCAACATTCCGGGAAGTGGGCCCAGGACTACAGGAATTAGAAAAATTAGGAAAAATAGAAGGAAAAAAAAAAGGCCCTTCGAGGGCCTTGTTTTTTTCTAAATTTTCTATTTGTCCTAATTAAATATAAAAATATAAAAAAAATAGAAACACAATACGGGCCCAGGATTCAGAGAAGTGGGCCCGGAACTACAGGAAATAGAAAATTAGGAAAGTTAGAAAATTCGAGGGCCTTGTTGTTCTATGTTTTACTATTTTCCTAATAAATCAGAAAAAATAGAAAACTGGAAAAAATTAGGGGCCCAGGATTCCGGGAAGTGGGCCCGGGACTACAGGAATTAGAACAATTAAGAAAATTAGAAAATTCGAGGGCCTTGTTTTTCTTATTTTTTCTAATTTTACTAATTAATATTGCAACATAGGAAAAATAGGAAGATACAAAAAAAAGGAAAACAATTGGGGCCCAGGATTCCGGGAAGTGGGCCCGGGATTACAGATATTTTTATTTTCCTAAAAAATGGAAAAACAATGGCCTTGCTTTTTCCGAATTAGTTAGACAAAAAAATAGAAGAACAAGGCCCTCGAATTTTCTAATTTTCCTAATTAATTAAAAAAAAATGAGACAAATTAGCAATATTAGAAAAACAATAGGGGCCCAGAATTCCGGGAAGTGGGCCCGGGACTACAGGAATTAGAAAAATTAACCTACAGCAACAAAAAATGGAACCCCTGCCCCTCAGGGATGAACTAGAATAATGAGAGCAGTTCTGATAAGTAGAATTTTAGCAAAATTAACATTGAACTTCCCAAAAGGCACCCATCCCGTGTGAGTACGTAGCGGAATTAGAACAATGAGAAGAAGTGGAGCAATTAGGACAAAGAGGAATCTGAAATTCCTCAACAGGCACCCGCTCTTTCGGAATAAGTAGAGAAAGTCGAATAGTAGAGAAAGTCGAATAGCAATGATCCGGTGAGGAAATGATTATAACAAATTAAATTAGAACAAAGATGAATCTGGAATTCTCCGAAAAGCACCCGAATCATTGCAATTGGAAGAACTGGAAGAATTGTGATAAGTAGGATTATTTGCAAAATGAATCTTGAATTCCTGAAAAGGCACCCGCCCCTTTGGGAATAATCAGAGTATTTAGAGAATTAGAATAATTGGCACACACACATGCACCCGTCCCTTTGGGAATGGATAGAATAATGACATTATTCAGGATAGTTGGAGCAAACCTTAATCTGGAATTCCCAAAGGCACCTGTCCCGCGGGGAACAAATTTACTATTTAGAACAATTAGCAAAACATAGCCCTGTTTGTTCTCTGATTATCATAGTTATTCGATTCAATGGTCAAAAGTAGCTAAGTATGAATCTATGATTCCGGAATTCAAACCAGAAACAACAAATAGGGCTACGTGTCTTCGTCTTATTCTATGTATTCTAACTAATTAGAACCACTCCAATACTCACAATGATTTAAACACATCTGCAATTTCCCAAAGGGCCCCTTCCCCATTCGAGAAAAATAGACTAACACGAATGATTTTACCCTTGCCTATTGCAAACATGAATCTTGAATTCCCTAAAAAGGCACCCCTAGAATGATTTGCTCAAAGTGAATCTGGACATTCCCAACAAGGCGCCCGGCCACTGAAAAACAGAATGTTAGAATTGTGAGAATGCTTAGAATGATTAGAACAAGCATGAGTGTTGCATTTCCCGAAAGGAAGCCCTCGCTTTGGAAATAAAATAAGATAAGATAGTAGGTTTTAGAAGCAGAATAGTTAGAGCAAGCATGGATCTGAAATTCGCCAAAGGGCTCCAGTCCCTTGCGGGAACAAAACAATTAGAATAGCTGCGCAAAAATGGAAATTGCATTGAAGATCCAAAGCACGCCCGTCCATTCGGGAATAATTGGAAGAATTAGACACTTAGAAGAATTGGATTTTGCATTCCTCAACAGTCACCCGCCCCTGTAAAAGTATATGGAGTGATTCGAATAATGAAAACAACAAGGGGCGTGAAGGTCGTGTGAGCCACACGCACGCGCGCCACATTATACATGGTCTACCCTTCCACACCTCCCGCCCCACCACCCATCCCCCCCCCCCCCGAGGGCACCTCCTTGGCCTCCGCCTTCAGCAGCTCCGCCGCCGCCTCTGCCGCCCGCCGCTCGCCAGGCGCCGCGGTCCCGGCGCCGGTCCGGCGCCGCGGCGGCGAGGCGGCGCCCGCGCCTCGCCGCTGGGATCGCCGGGCACCGCCTGGGCGCGGGTTTGGGGGTGGAGGATTCCGGGGTTGGGGCCGGGGATTCGGGGGGCGGGGTCCCAAGAACTTCCTGATCTTTTTTGCAGGATGGTCCCCTGATGTGGCAGGTGTGGGAGAGACATGCGTCCTAGCAGCTGTTGCGGGCTTCAGGGCTTCAACCGGGGTCCCGTGCCAAGGATTGCAGAGAAACATCCGGCTGTTAGACCATCCACACAAGAACGCAAGTCGTCCAGCCCAGAGCAGCGAACTTCTGATTGACTTGTTACCCGACAGCAGCAAAACAGTTTGGGGCGTGGCACCGATTCACTGAAAGTCGCGTTTGACGGCTGTGGATGGCAGTGTTCTGTGGATTGCGCAGCTCGTTGCAAACAATCATTCAGGTTTAAACGGTAACACGGCCACACAATAAGCTGCGGAACCTCCTACAATCATGTTAAGGGGCTCATTAAAAAAAAGAAAGATGTTTGTTGCTCCCACGAAGATTCATTGCTTCAACCCATTCGAAGTACTTCGGCCCTGGATGGTAATTTCCGAACCCGCCCTAGGCTCTGTGTCCCAGACTGAGCTGACCCGAAACTTCTCTTTGGCTTTGAGCCGGGCGGCACAGCACTCGGCATCCACATTGAGAAAGGTCACCTGGCAGCTAAGAGGCACCGCACACACTTGATATGAGACGGCAAAACTGACAATGCGCACCACCATGCAGGTACAGGCTGTTTGAAGGTCTCCGGCAGGGCAATGGAGTTTCGGCTTCACACATGCCTGAACATTGTTCGCCTAGATTGGCCTTCCTCTTCAGGGACGCCAACGGCCAATCTGGCTACTGCATGCCAGGACATGAATGAAGGTGGCGTCCGACTCCAATAAAGAGAGAAAGGCACGACCGCAAAACCCCTTAGGAACAGGGGGGCCACACACACACCCCCCGCAGGGGGAAAAAAAACCAAAACAGCCCGAATCTCAACACTCAGAGAAACCGCCAAGTTCTGAAAGCCGCCTCCATCATGATTCCCGATGGGTAATTTGGTCTGTTTGTGGAACTCCTGCCTGTCCTCACCTACTTGCGCCTAAGTTCAGGTGGCCTTCTGATGCTGTTCCTTCACCTTCCTGAGGCGCTCCAGACTCTTCCAGCGCTGCGTGACATCCGCGATGGACCGGTTGAGCTTCTTGGCCAGCGACTTGTACGAGTACTTGGACCGGCTGTCTCCCTTCAAGCTGCAGAGCTGCTGGTCATCTTCTTCTGTCCAGGCCCGAGGTACTTCTGGGGGAGTTCCGGGGTTGCCGGCATCGGAGTGAGCATGAGGAGGAGGTTCAGGAAGAGATTCAGGAGAGGAGAACAGTCCAGTGCAAGGAGATGCCGGAGCAGGTGCTGGAGTGCGAGATGCTGGAGGCGCCGGAGGCTCTGGGGAGTTCGTGTTCTCGGAAGATGTAGCGCGGCATCTCTTCCGCTTTGTTCGGCGTCGGTCCGTGCCTGTCTTGTCCATGATGGAGCGAGGAATATTGGCCTTCTTGATGCTCAGCTGACCAGCATAGGTGTGCGCCATGGGGCTCTTCGAGCGCGGGTCTATAGCCTCGTCGGTGTCCCCCGTGATGATGCCGTAGGACAACGACTTGGGGTTGGCCACTGCGTTGTGCCTATGGTCCGCGTGTAGCTGGAGTGACTGAAAGCCGACTGGTGGTGGAGGGTCGGCCGGAGTCTCCGAGTTGACCGAATTCGGGATCACCGGGCCAGGTGGGTCCACCTCATCGAATCCAGCATGATCATGTGCTCGTGGTCGCGATGATTCTGCCAGCGACAGGCCTCGGACATGTTGTTGCCGCAAGCGAACTTGCCCGTCATGATGCCGGCGACTGTGTGCCTCGTCAGCCTGATTCAAGGTCTCCTGGATGAGCTGCATCATGTCCGCAGCGTTCTGGGTCATACGGTGGTGAAGTGCTATCATGCGTCCGAGCATGACGACCGCTTTCCGATGTCGGCGAGAAGGCCCACGTCTTGAACCAGCGAACGAGCTCCGTGATCAACACAAGAGTCAAGGGACCCCGGAACCCAAACAGAAGAAGAAGAGCACCCGAACGCAACAGCCCAAACGAGCCAAACCCAGTCCGGAAGAAGACCGAAACAAAGACAACAAGAGCGAGCCACAAAGCCAAGCATCGAAAACCAGCGACAACTGGCACTTAAGCGTTCTTTCTGGTTGGGATCGCCGGAAGATGAAACAGGTGCTGCAGGTCAGCTGACTTGTAACCGGCGGACAAATAAATACTGCGGAGCTGATCCAGTGCCATCTGCACTGCTCGGGCCGGGTGCGCGTACTTGGTGGCGAGGGCTGACCGTGATCTGGCCCCGGAGAGAAGGGTGGAGAGACTTCCTGCAGTGTGGGGTCCTCTGATCTGCCAGATTTTGGTTGGGGTGTTGTAGTAAATCGCACGGTCGCCCACGTCGATCACGAAGCCGAGGAACTCAGAAGATCCCACCTGTTCCAGCACGATGGGGGCACCGTAAAAGTCAGCTTGAAGCAGAGCCTCCAATGGAGCTGCTGGGTGACCGGAGGCCGGAGACGGGAAGATCACAAATCTGTTGTCGACATATCGCTCCAAAAAGATATTGTGACTGGCGAACCATTGTCCGTAGATACGCTGCCAAAGAACTTCGTGCCTCGCGACGCAGATGTGGCTGAGAACTGGGCTCAGCTGAGAGCCAATCGCCGTCCCGTGGACTTGGCGCAGAATGAGAGTACCCACCTGGACATACATGCATTGGAAGCTGGATTTGACGATATCCAGGATGTCCTCCACGTAAATGACCCGCGTGGTCGGCGTACGTCCGTAGGATTGCTTACCTGCAAAGACCCGATTGTAGTGGACAGCTGCCTGAGTTTCCACTGAATAGATGAGACCAGGATGCTCTCGCCGGTGCTCTGCTAATAGCTGCTCGACTGCTGCGCACACTTGATCCTGAGGGACACTGTTGAAGAAGCCGACCAAATCGTCATTGTGGAATGCAAGGGTGACTGTATCGTCTGTGTTGTCAAAGTAATGTTTGACGTTCTGCCATATCCTCGGCGTGGGGTGTATCCCCCACGAACACTTCCATGTAACCGCTGCGATCTCGCCGAGGAGGATTGCAACCGCTTTGAAGAGCTGCCGATGTACCACCTTATGGTAGGCTATAATAGTCCGCCCCGATTTCCATTGCTTCTTACGTTTGAGAAAAACTTTGCCAACCGGGATGGCGGTGGTCTTCTTCCTGTATGCCCATTTGTACCTCTTCTGCAGGTGCCGAGGAATAGCTTCAACAATAAGAGCCCCGGCTTGCTCGGGCTTCAGTGGAGTAGCGGCAAATGTGCCTGACTGAAGCCAGGTGTTGTGGAGGCCTTTGAAGTAGAGTTGAGGGCAGAAGAACATGAGGTGGTGGTTGTCATGATCTTCGTTATGGCACACAAAATCCTGGCCGAGGTGTCGATGCAGGATGTTCAGTTGGTGCTTGGTAAGGAGCTGATGGGTGGACGCGTGCTGCCGATGTTTCTAAATTGACTGCGTAGGTGCTCCATGAGAGGTGCGTGGAACTGGTCCAGGGGCAGGCCGTGGTGCAAACACCATTTTCGTAGGCGTTCATGAACCTGCACTTCGTAAACTGAAAGGTCCACATAATACGACGCCAGCGCTGAGGTGTAATGAACGTGCTGAGGGGTTCCCGGAAACCGGAACTCATCTAAGTCCGCGGCCACATGGCCTTGAACGTGAGATAGCCAGGGCTGACGTTTTAGCCAGGCTGCGCACTGACACGATGATGGTCCGGGGGATGTCAGGAGGTAGCAGTCCTGAAACGACGAGAAGTTCCACATAACTGTATGGACCCGAGGATGAGGGGTCTCTGCCAACTTCGTACTGGGCAAGTGAAATGGAAGAGCCCAGTTGCGATGGTCGAGGACGAGCCGACGAAGCACTGCCCTGGTGGACCGCTGATAATGTGGATGGGACAGCCACGGTAATCGCAATAACAAGTTGATCTTGGGTTGCTGAAGTTGACGGAAATCAAGAACTCTTCGCAGAATGTTCCGAACTCGATGCCGATGAGGCTGTTCCACATTGCCAGACAGCCTGTATATAGCATATATATCCAAGTCTGAATGCCGTCCGCTACGAAGTCGTTTTTCCTCCTCCCAGGATTCAATGTGCTCCGAGGTGAGGCGAGCGATGATGGACCAGGCTTGGGTGTGTTTGAGTGCCACCCGATGGAAGTTCCTGCCATAGACAGTGCAGCTCCTCCTGCGCAAACGGAGGAAAAGGCGTTTGCCGAACCTGGACCAGGGCTGTTCTGCAAGAAACCTGGTAGCCGTATAGCCGGTGGAAATGCGCTTGTACCGCCGATAAATATAGGGCCAATTGAGGGACGGCTGATAAATGCTAATCAAGGCATGTTCCTAGGTCCAGGTGACCGCGTGGTCGGGGTCTGTCAGGATGACCCATGTAGCAAACTCGTCATAGTTGCTGAAGTGATGCCACCATCTGAGGGCCGGTTCCGCATTGATAAACTGTCCGTGCTGAATACCCAGTAACTTGGCCCTACGATTGTGTTCTCGACTAGGATAAGTGATGCTGGTGCTTCCAATGTATACGTCTGACTGCGGGTTGACGGAGCGTGGAAGGTCCGGGCGGAGTTCGACTTGCTGCTTCCAGTACACTGCGTTGGGCTGCGAGAAGTGGGTGAAGGTGTACATGTTCGGGTGGATGCGTAAACGTCGGAGTCGGCATCTGAGTTCCGTGAGTGCATGCGTGGGACGACCGTAGTGATGAACCATCAGCAGCGTGGACATTGACTCGGCCCACATAGACAGTTGCTTGTTGACCATCGGCGTGTTGAGGATTTGGCGACTCGTGACGATGATCAGATAGAGGACCTGATAATACTGGTAGGATGCATGCACATCGAGCGAGTCACCGAGTCTGATTGCAATAAGCGCCGTGAGGTAGGGAAGGAAATAATCGGTGCCATGCTGCAGGCTCACTGGCCAGGATGGCTCGGGAATACCATAGTGTCTGGCTGCACTGTAAAGTTCTGACCGTTCATACTTGCCGTAGAGCTGCCAAAGAAACACCGTCTCTGGAGATTGAATGACCGGCATGGCTTAGCCATGCATCCAACGCTCGAGCACTGAACGGTTAATTGGGTCAACTGGAAACAGCGAGGAAAAAAACGCCGACCCGCGACCCCAAGAAAAACAGGAAAACGAAAAAGAAGGAGAAAAGGCAGCTGATGGTCTCAGGGCAAGGTTCAAGCGCGATGAGCAGCTGGCCTTTTGTGCCAGTCATGTCACAAGGTGCTAACTTCCTTCCTCGTGAGCGCTACAGCCGCTCCTCTCACTTGCCATACATGTACAGAACCGTGATAAACTGCAGGAGTGCTCGCTTCGATCCCTTGCTCACTAAGGAGATTGGGGCCCCCCACTTGACTGCAATGGTTTTCAGCTGCTCCACCGTGTCCGATGCCAGCTCCTGCTTGATGAGATCGAGGTAGGTCGCTTGGTTGGACAGCGTGCGTTCGTGTAGCCATGCCTTGAAGACCTTGTCCGTGAGGCTGGTGGGAAGTGGTACCTGTTGACCTTTGGGATTTCCCTGACGTAGAAGTTCTGAGTCTAGTGTGTCTCCGGGGTCTTTCGCTTTGCCGGTCGTCGCTTGGGGGCTGGATCAGCCTCCGGGGATGGAACTGGTAGGGGGGGTCCCTGAGCATCTGAGTTCGCCGCATTGATGTAGAGGGACTGGTCAGAGCGGCCGGGCGTGGGGGTCCAGGACGCGGCATTGGAAGGGGACGAGGATGGCTGCTTCTTATCCGGTGTAAGAGTGATGCCCTTGTTCTTGTAGCGCTCCAGCTGTTGTTCCAATTCGGCAATTTTGTGACGAGTGAGGTTCTCCTGCTTGGCGGGCTGCAGCGACTCTATGAGATCCACGATTTTGAGCGCAAGTGGCTCCATAAACTGCATAGCCTCGTTGCGCTTATCCGGCGCATTGTCCGCGTGGAGAGAACGAGCTGTCCTGTCGATGTCGACCTCCCTGCCTCTCAGTGCTTTGAGAATGGATGTCAATAAGACCGCCTCGGCTATCGTCTGAGCCATGACTGGTGTGCTGTATCGCCCGTTTGACAGCGCTCGTAATGCGTGATCTTCTGCTCCTCCTCGAAGAAGTCGTGTCAATGGAAGATCCAGGATGGCTGTTCCTGCGAGCCCGACCCTTCTGGACCACTGAGTGGGTTGAACGTGACGGTACAGCTGCAGGCCGCGGACTTCCGTCTTGTCGAGGAAGATGTCATCAGATTGGAAGGTGCTAGGGAGTAGCTGCGAATATCGAGGCTGAGTGTACTGCGTTGCATCACCTTGGCCTAGAGGTGCCCGAACTGGAGGTTGAACTGGCGGTGCTGGTGGTGGGGGACGAGGACCTGTCTGCATGTAGTTTGTCCCACCACCGTGAGAGTTGTAGAACTGACCGGGAGGTTGAGGAGGAAACTGGTGAGCCATATGTGGAGGCCGAAGAGGATTGCGAGGTGCTGCTTCCTCTCGAGGTTGATGCTGCAAGGATTCCATCCGATTGGAGCTCAAATAGACCTCCTGCTGGGACTGCGGTACTGACCATGATGGAAGGTACGAGGATCCCGGATGCGAAGAGGAGGAGGGTGCCGATGTCGCCGGCCATGAATAGTTCCACTGAGAAGCCATCACGAGATGGGAGTTCGTCGTCAACACTTGCTGATAGATTAAAAGCTAGGGATACGGCACAATTTGTCGAAACGGCACCCGATTTGCAATCGGACCCAGGGCTTTTTGAAACCGGGAAACAGCAGTTGTCACAACGAATCATCAAAAAGCGAAAGAACCCGCAGTAAGACCAACAAGAAAGTCATGCTTGAGTAAGGCTCTAGCGTGCACTTTTTGTCGCAAAATATCGTCGGTGGTCGAAGACGGCAGCGTGGCGAAGGATGCTCTTATTCGCAATGAAACATCATTAATTGTCATTGGTTACAGCAGCTCTTGGTGCAGGTTCACGAGCGGAGGACACCTGTGGGCGGCTTCGTATCGGTAGGCCATGCGAGTCCAACGATCTGGCTTGCTTCTGGAATCACCATCCAACACTTGCCCGACACATAGTGGATGACGTCAGGACGTTCACTGGAATCCAGGGCCTCAATGCAAGCTTGCTCTCCTCCCGATCGAATCGGCTGACAGGTACCGACAGCGCGTCCAAACAGCAGCAATTGGGCCATGTTGAAAGACATACTCCAGTTCTGGCTCATCGTGCGGGCAATTTCTTCAGCATCATAGTCGGCGTGTCCAGTGATCTTCCAGCCTTGGGCGTAAAAGGCTGGGCGTAAAAGGCTGGGCACTCCGAGGAGTGCTGCCTGGAAGGATGGATCTGTCGGCTCCGCAGTATGCCTCTAGTGCCGCCGACACTGGATGCGTGAGTCCAGAGCAGCATGGGTCGCGTCTTCGTTGGTTCTTTGAGCCGAACAGTAGCGCCAAGGTAGGGGATGGTCAGCATGAACCAGTGCGGAGTGATCTTATAAAAGTGATGTTCCGGATTGACCTTTGCATAGTTCAGGGTGGAGTGCTGAGACGGTATGCCGGCTGCATTCAAGGTAGCGGCCACATAGTCCATCTGCTCCTGATTGACCGGGATCCCTTCGCGGACGTACGGTGCGGCAAGCACCTGAAGTTCGTTCCTCCACGGGTCGGACTCTGGGTTGGGAAGCAGGATCAGCGGTGGGTGCGCCTGCGGATTTGGGCGTAGTTGCATGCTCCTCGAGGACGACCCCACATCTGGGTGAGCACCTGTGGCCTTTGAGGCTGGAGCCGATGGGGCACTGCTTCTGCCGCGCGGAAGTGGAGATCGATTGCTTCTCGGTCGTCGGGATGAAGCTTTAGTTGCCGTAGGCGCTCGGGATGAGGACTTGGCTGCTGTGGGTGCCGACACGGCAAGAGCCGGTGCTGCCGTGGTGGAATTATCCGATGTTGTGTCCCTTCGGGAGATCGGTGGCGTCCTGTGGGGGCACTGACTTGGAGTAGGGGGAAGTGTTGTGGGAACGTGACCGCTCTCCCTCCGTTGTGTGGCGTGATCTGGCTGGTGGGTTGGGCGGTGGAAGCATCTGACCTGATGGAGTTGCCGTAGGGATCGGTGCGATAGGGGTCGGTGCTGTGGTCACAGGTGGGCATGCTGTAGTTGAAGCCGTTGGGGTAGCCGGCGTCATTGGAGTCATTGGAGTCATCGGTGTGGCTGGGCGTGCTTTCACCAGGATTTGCGGCAGAGGGCCAGCTACTGATGCAGGCCAGACAGGCAGGGTAGGGATCGATGCCGAGGCGTCGCCGGGAGCAAGAGCTGGAACTGCAGGTGTGGTAGCCCTTGAGGTGCTGGACACCGCGCCAGAGATGCTAGAGGTTGGTGTCACAAGCGCACTCCTGCTCGGTGATGCTGTCTGGTGCACTGGTGACCTGGGCGGCGTAGGGCCCGCAGTGTTCCTGGATGCCTTGGTCATGGGGCCTGCTGAGTTCGACATCGGGCCTGCGTTGGGCCGTGGCATCTGCTGCCGGCAATTGCGAGCCAATAACCAACTGGCGGCGTCATGGATTCATGCCTGATATGTCGGGTAGTCTGGCAGCCCGTCAAGTGGGGAAGTCAAACGTGACGCAATCT
>CAUJNA010000269.1:1037537-1067537 GCA_963377175.1 Effrenium voratum
GGTGGGCCCTTTTTTAACATGTTACATAGCCATGTAGTCTTAATAAATCCGCAGACCCAACAAAGCTGCGAAATCACAGCTTGGCAAAGCTGGAGAGTCCCTGGGTTGGAAGCCAACTCTTTTGGTGGAAAGCGCAACTCAAAGCTTTTGTCTTTGCTTGGGGCATGGCTGGAAGCACTCAGCACCGAGCTGGCGCCGGATCCTGCGAAACACTGCAATAAAAACCATTGAGCTGGGCTTTGGCGGATCTATCATGGGTTTACCAATTAACCCTGCGCGAGCGATTGTTCTCGGAGGCTGGTGGGGGCCTCAAGGACAACCCCGGGTGTTGAAGAAGAGGGTCTGCCCCCCTCCCCGCCCGTCAGCTAGTGAGAAGCGCCAGGGAAAAGACTTGGGTTCGGAGGCCCGCCAGCAAACGCAAACAACCGGGCTAGAGCCTCATGAAAGCAACCGCGCGGGAGCTGCGCAGGCGCCCGCGCGCAGGCCCAAGCAGCTTAACGTCCGGCTGAGCGCGTCTGGAAGCAACGTGACTGGAGTGCATCGTAAATCTGACTCGTATTAAGCCAGCGAGCTTGGTGTCAGTTGCGTTCACCGCGGTAAAAGTACGACATGAAGAATTGAGTGCACTTGGAAAAACTACCGCGCTGCAACTTGGATGATGTGGTGCAGCAAGTCCCAAAATCTCGCGCATCGCGGTACCTGGTGAGGAGCCAAGCACTTGTCGTGGGTCAGTTTCATGTTCCCCCCAAAAAAAAATCAAGTGGGATGTCAACTTGACTGCCACAAACGATCCTATGGGCTTGTTTGGTTGGTTGGTTCTAGGTTGAGAGCCCGGGACTTCGAGAAGCGGACAGACCAAACGCCCGGTGGCGTTTGAACGGGTCATGGAGGTAGTCGCGAGTGGCAAGCTACAAACCACACACCTTAGTCAGTAGCCAGGAAAAAAGGATCAAATCTCTCAAAAGAGACCGGTGATGGGCCAGTTGATTCTGTCAATTTCTGCCTGTGGTGTGAAGGGGTCACAGAAGCCCGTGAGAGAACCGCTCAATTGTGCCTTTGGAAAGGCCATGGAATCACAGTATCGGCCCAACAAACTAAGTTTGCTAGGGTTGAAACATACGATTTGGGAGGTGAGGCAACCTTTTGTGATAAGTAGACCACCCTTCACCCCCCCCCCTCGCTCACATGGAAACCAAGCTCAACGTCCGTGGAAACATCTGGCACCCCCGGATCGTTGTGCCGTGGCTTACTGGTGGAAGTGACGTGGGGCCCAAGGGCCAGACCCAAGGTTTCAACATGAGTCATAATCAAAACCCGGTATTCAAATGGTCTACCCAGAACCATGTAAAGAATTAAGAAGGCGGCCGCAGCTATGTATGGTTGGGATTGTCCCTTACTAACCTTCTAGCCGGATGTTGATTGTGGCTCACATGGAGACATCCAGGCTCTCTGATTTCCGTGCGCTCTGCAGGTCACTTGACACGACACTTCCACAAGCGATTTGATGCGAGAATCCAGCGGGCTTCGAGCGACTCGATATGGATGTGCCAAATAGCCACGAACGAGAAAATATTCGATGTCAAATGCCCCCCCACATAAACATGGTGGCTTGCCTTTTGTACCTTTAAACCAGGCCTAACATGGGTACCGCACCCTCATATCTGCCGCCCAATGTTTGGATGCGAGCAGCTCTACCAGAACACCCGTGATGAGACCTTTGCGGCTGAAAGTGCAGCCCAGATGCCATGACCAGCCCAGCAGTCTTTGGCCTCAAGGTATCACATGGCCATGCATTTTGATCTGCGGGGTTGTTTGGTGGGACACATGACTACATGGCTATGATTTTCAGAAAGTAAATAGGGAACCACCTCCAAAGTGGTTGGTGGACATAAATCCCTAAACCGCCTAAATGGTGTCCACCAGAGGATTCCTTAAGTCGCACCCACAAGATGTGCACAGGAAAGCCTGTTTAGCTGAACTCGTGTCAGGCAGAACCCTTAGCTCATCGGCCGAAATCCGAGCTTCGGGGGCCCGGGCCCCCGGCTCGGACATCGTCTTCGGCTTCAAGCCAACGGCCACTCGGGACCAAAGCCCCAGCTGCAACTTGGGACTTGCCGCCTTGCTGGCGTTTTTTCTTGTTGGGGGGGGGGAGGTTGTTTTTTCTTCACTTCCTTCCTTACTTTTGCCTGGGCTCCTGCACCCCAGTCCCGAGCAGCCCGGTGGCCGGTGGCCCCCGGCGGCTTACCCGCCCGGCGGCACCCGCCCGGCACGCGCGCGCTTGCCCGGCGCCTGAGCAGCACAGGCACCGCCCACAGCGGCCGCTTCCCGGGGCCCAGCTGCTCCAGGAACTGCTGGGCGTTGGCCACGTCCAGCTCCACGCCTGAGCCGAGCTTTGGAGTCGCGAGCCGGAGGCGAGTCAAGAAGCCCAGGGAAAAAAAGACCTGCGCCAAGGAAAACCCGGAAAAAGAGGAGTGGGGAAAAAAACGTGGGTGAAATGGACAACCCATGGGAAAACCTCGACTGATCCCCTGTCTTGAGGGGGAGGATTGAGGAAGCCCCATCCCATCGGTCTAGTCTTTCCCATAAAAGGGAAATGGAACCATGAATGGAATTCCGGTCACCCCTCACTAAACTTTTTGCGGGTTAAAATGGAAATCCCCCTCTAAACGCCAACAGTCGCAAAGCTAAAATGATCCGCCCCCACCCCCCCCTCAAAGTGACTTTCTAACTTTTCGTGGGTGTACTCAAGAAGGGTACCACAAACAAACTCCACGCTATGACAAGTCATGACACAAACAGCCGGGACCTAGCTACAGCCTTTCCAATGCGCTCAACGACCGGGGGCGCTCATTCAGGAGAGACATGGCCTACATTACACGAAAGGAAAACCCTCCCCAGCCCACATAGGGCACCTTCGAAAAATGGAAAGTTGCCTTGACCCGCCACGCTCACTGTCATTCGCCAACACGTTTTCCCAACCTCCGCAGTTTGGGCTGGGACCAAAAAGTCAGACCGACAGCCACTGAGCCTGCATACTTGCATGCGTGCGTCGCACACCCACCCACATGAAGCACCGGAAGACTCATTTTTTGGCCACCCTATTTTTGGGAGACACCAGCCTTAAAAAGTAGGTTGACCCCTTCTCTGAAAGTGGCGTTGAAAGAGCTCCGCAACTTCCCCTCGGGGAAATTTCGTTCGCCAAGATTCCAAATCACATCACAAGAAGAGTTTGGAGAATGTGCCAAGGCCAATGGCCCCACATTTCGCATGTTTTTTGTGACCGGTCATGAGATGCGGGCAACCCCTTCTGAAGAGAACGCCGAAGAGCAAGGCATGCATCTCATGTTCAGTTCTCCGGTCATGAGGCATGGATCTGATCTCATGGAAGGCCTTCTGTCCTTCATGGAAGAAGCCAAGGGTTTCTCGCACCCGGGTCCCAAAGTATCGGACATTATATAATGTTACTGGGAAACCACCTCAAAAGTAGTTGGTGGACATGAATCCCCACCGAAATGGTGTTCACCAGAGGGCCCTCAACTAAAGTTCATGCCCACATAATCCTCACCTGGGCAGGTTTGTGTGGCCTGACCTGTTGTTAGACTCCAGGACGACTGATTTGGCACTCACAAAGGGCGTGAGCCTACGGCTAGACGGCGCTATGCAAGCTGAGCATCTAGAAAGGTTCGAGAAGTTGTAGCAAGTGGCGATGTTGACAACGGCGAATGCCTCATCTGCTCAAGGCTTTCCAGAATGAATCAGCTCAACTTGCGCTTCCATTCGAAGATCCATTGGTTTACCTGATTGCTCGCGCTCCGGGAAAAAAAAAAGAAAAGAAAAAAACACAAAAAAGCTAAGCGTTCGCGTCCAAAAGCATTGTTTCCGAAAATCAGGAACGTCCTAGCGGATCGATGTGCCTTTCCGTTTCCCTCACCACCCGTGATACCCAAATTGGGCTCGGGAATCGGGCCCCAAATCAACCGGAGTGTGCTGGGCTGACTCCAAGCTGGGTTCCCATTGGTGAGCCAAAAAGGGGGGCAAGTTCTCACCCTAAACTGGTGGATTTCGTGTTTAGCTTCCCTTTCAAAGGCGTGTCCCAATCCCCAATTTGAGCATCACCCTTGGTTTGCGAAGGCTGTCACTGAATTCCAACGCAACAAAGGGCATATAACATGTGCATCATTAAATCTGGGCCTGCAAGGGGAACAAACACCCTAGATGCCTTTTCATGGGGCCCGAGTTCGAACAAACAAACACACTTTCCCTTGTGAGGTGTTGCACTTTGGCAAGCCTAGCCATTGCACCCCCGACATACATGTTGTTTCCGCTCGCCGCTTCGACATGAAGCAACGACGTCACTGGATTGGATCAAGCAAAGAGACGGGCTCACTAGAAGTGATGGAAGGTTGACTCTTTGGTAGTGGGAGCAGTCAGCTACCATACCAGACCATATCCAACCAACCGCTAGCACAAGGTCGGAAATCGGCGGACAGTTGCATCTCCAACCCCCTTTTGCTCAGCGTACTGAGCTTGCGCAGTCTCCCCAAGCACCTCTGCCCCAAGCACCGCCCCTTTTTTGGGCACAACCCACCTTCTTTTGTGTAAATATTATATATATATATATAGATCACCTAGGATCCCAGAGACTCCATGCCCCCGCCCCCCCCCGGAATTCGAATTTGCCGCCGAATTTGCCGCCGGCAGCTCGGGGAAGAGCTGCAAGCAGCAGCTGCTGACCGACAAAGGCAGCGCTTTCACGCCTAGAAAGTGCCCCCCCTCCCATGGCTTCTCGCGAACCCTTCAGCTTCCCTCTAATTGGCTAGGTCCTCCAGTAGAGAGGTTAGAATAAGTTGGTACCAACCTGTTTGTTGTTGTCTATTTAGCAGGGGAACCCTCCCCCAAACAAAGGAAAAGGTGAAAGGGCAGCACTGGGGGACCTAGACAAAGCACCCTGCTGCAGCTTCCCTCGGAGCCCGGCGGTTCGGAGCCCGGTGGTCTGCTTTGGGGGCTTCGGCTTCCCATGCACCCTCTACAAGAACCAGCTCAAATCCCCAGACCACCAATTCAAAGCAGTTGGAGGGAAGCTGATTTGTATTTTTGGCCGGCGAGCTTCTTTAAAGGGTCTTCCACTTAGACATGGCCCACACCCAAGAAGCATCCAGTCCAGGAACCTGCGCGAGTGGAATCCCCCCCAGGTTTGGCTAGGGCCTCTGCCCCTGGCCAACAAAATAACCACCGGCAACCGATCATGTTACCTCCCCTGCTTGCAAGATAGTCAGCATGCACTGAATAACCTTCCAAATGTATGTTCAAGGCAACACATGCAAAGAGGAGCAGGAACAAAACACCCCAGCTCCGGGAGGGACCTCTGGGAGGTTTGGCCTCTGTTTCAAGGTGAGCCTCTGGCTTTCCAGTCCCTACGAGCTTCCGAGAAATGAGCATAAGTCCACGAACCCTACTTGGTCCTCAGCGAGGGAGTTGTTGTTGCCGCAAACAGGGATCCTTACATTATACACCTGAGCATTGCCTTGTAAATGGTGGTTTGCCTTTATTTTGGTGGAAAAAGCCATGTTTCAAATGGGCAAAATGTATCTTTTAAGGAGCCCTGGCAAACTGGGCCCTTTGTTCCTTGCTATATTCCTTCAACCCCCCCCGCCCCCCAACGTGACGTTCTGGGAACGCTCTCTCAGTCGCCTCCCCTTCACCATTCACCAAGAACCCAAAGCCCAATCAAACTCCGCACACCTCCCAAACCAACCTCACAACTCACCAAGAATCCAAAGCAACCTCCACAAACCCAAGCCAAACCAACCTTCCTCCACCTTCCTCCACCTTCCTCCACCTTCCTCCACCTCTCTCTCTTCCATCCCACCAAACGCCTTTTCCCCCTCAACTCCGAAAAACTTGCTGCTCAGTAGGACTCACCCCGACAAAAACCATCCAACTGGTGATTTCCTCCAGGACCACCAGGTTCCTTCCACCTCATCCCCCCACTTCGCAACCAAAAAAAAACGGCCGCCTTCCCCAACCCCCCCGCGCAAAAAAACGCCGCGCGCGGAACCGCGACACGCGGAACGAGGCCTTGCCGCTGCAAGTCCTCCAACTTCGCGGCCAGCAGCGCCTCCGCGAGCTGCGCGCCCAGGCCTTCCCCCGCCGCCTCCAGGCCTCGCTTTGTCGCGGGCTTTTTGGCGTGGCGTTTGTCGCCCAAGGGGGACTCAAGGGCGGCATGGTTCTTTTTTTTTGGGGGGGGAGGCGGAATGGATTTGTTGGCTGGTTTTTGCCGGACTCAGGGTGACCAATCAATCTTTTTAGGAATGCTTTTTTTGGCCCCTTTGCCCTGCAGCCCAAGCCGCACACGAGACTTGAATTCTGAGAAGCCTCTTTGGGTTCCGCTCGAAGTTGGGGGGGGAGTAAGAAAATATGACCCCTTGGTTGATCTCCCAAAATGCGGACCAGCAGAAAAACAGCAATTGAATATAAATTCCGTTAGAGAACCACTTCATCCCAGAAATGCCACTCGGCGGATTCGGGGTCCATGTTACTGGGTCCCTTCATGTCCAGAAGCTTCCCTTGTCGGGTACTTCCAAGCCGCTACAGGAGACCCTTCTGAACCAAAGGGTGCAAAGACCTGGTCAGTGACTCCATTCACCTGCAACTTAATGGTTTGGAGTCCGGTGAGTTTCCCAGTTGCCCTCTCACCCTCTGCAAGAACCAGGGCTTCAAATCCGCAAACCAGCAGTCCACCAATTAGAGGCTCAGATGCCCAGTGGCCATGGGGAAAAAAGAATCGGCATCCTTTTTTTTGTTGCTTGACTTTCAAGGAACTGGAACCCTTCCCCAGAAAAAAAAAGGAAAAACAAAAAACGAGCGGAATCCACTGGGCAACTGGGGAGGGGTCCCTGGGATCGGTCCAAGCGGCAGAACCCCTCCTTGGCACCGCGGCGCGGCATGTGGCGCGAAGCCCGCTGCGCACAGCCGCGAAAAGCCGCGCTTCCCGATCCATGCGCAAAGCCGGCCAAAAAAAAACAACCGACTTCGAATTTCCGGGCTCTAAGAATTACCAGCTGCCAAAAGCTCCTCTGAACTCTACTCTGAGAAGTTGCTGATGCCCCAAGTGTGGAACACTCCCCCCCAATATGGGCTGCCAGTTTTCTGATCCCCTGCTGAAAGTGAATCACTTTTAGTCGGTGAAATGGAAACTACTACTGAACCCTAGGCAAAAAAAAGGCTAAGGAACCGGACGGCTGGGGGCCACCAAGGAATGTGTAAAGTTGCAAAGTTGGAATGGTGTCCTCATCCCTTTGCCAACCAACCAATCGCCTGGCTGATCAAGTCGCAACGGGAGCATGGCACTGGCTCTGGCATTTCGCAGAACATGTCCCTGGGTCGCCGAAAGGCCAAATGGGCCAAAAAGGGTTGAGCAATTTGACGACTTGGAATTGCGCATCGCAGTCTGCGACTGACTGCAACCTTGCAACTTCCTGCACGTTCCGCAACGTCACTCTCAGCACCCAATGCAGGAACTGCCATGTGGTTCTCATGCTTCGCATGAGCTGCAGCGATTTGCCGTTCAGCTGAGCCGCGGCACGACGGAATGAGAATGCCATGCCAACATGAGAAACTGATTGCCTCTCCAGCCAAAAACCTTTTCATTTGGCAATTTCCTGGAGCAATTGATTGCCATTGGCACCTTTAGCCAGTAAGTCTCAGCGAGTGTTGCAGAATCTTGCCAAAATTGCATGCAGGTCATTGCGCGTGAGTACCAAAGAAACTTTAAGATTGGTGTGTGTGTGTGTGTGTTGCCGGCTTTGCTCATGCTCTGCACTGCATCAAATGGTTATGGTCAAAACCAATGGTACTGTTTGGGGTAGGTGCACCACCCATTTTAGAACCTATTTTAGTGGGGATGTTCACCGTCTGTACGGGGGTTTGACCCATGGCCAAATCCTCCCAACGAGCAAAGGACCTCACCAAGTCTCAGGCCTTCACAGGGTCTTCTTTTTCGCCGTATCTTACGCGCTTTTGGTATCGGGGTATGCCAAACATCATAGATTGTGCTTTGAATGAGCCAATTTCACAAGCAACAAAACAACAGCGTTCCCCATGCAGTCCTACCCCACACACAAAAACAAAGACTTGGCACTCGCTGACAAAATGACTTGTGCAAGAATTGTCTCAAAATTGGGGAGCCCCAAAGGGGTGTGCTCCAGAACCCTATCTCTGGAAGGCTTTTTTTTGGCATCCCACAAAAGGAAACCCCCTATGGGCCCCGAAGGAGGGTCCCTTTGAAACTCCATTGGCATTGGCGGAAGCCAGGAATCGTCTGCAACTCAACTCATCGGGCCTTGTAGGCCAATAGGCAACAAATCGTCTCAAGGCTTTGCTTGCCCCGATCCACGTAGTCCCCCAGGAAGAGGTAGTTCGCCTGCCGGCGTGCAACGAGCAACTCGTGGCAAGCCGCACGTAACTCGCCCTTGGCAGGAGGCGAGATAGCTTCTCTCCTTCGAACACTTGCCACAATTTGGCTGTGGGTCAAGAATAGGTACCCAAAATGGCAGTCCCCGGTGACTTCATTTTGACCCACACCCATTTATCATTTTTGCCCCGACCGCTGGCCTGGTTGAACCAACTGTTGGACTTACAGCAAGGCGCGTGGCGTCCAGAGTCGTTGCTCCTCTCTGCAAGATACGATCCGCCTTTTCAAATGGGATACAGTCGTGCTTCCAGGCAAGGCATCGCAGGTAACAAGGTGAAATCATCATGTATATCCTACGTGAGGTTTAACCTACTATAGTGGGAAATGGAAGCACCTGGGTCTGTTTGCTTGATGGCAATGGGAAACAACTCGCATACGTCACCTTGCGGAGTTTTCGAACGCCCTTTGAAAAGAAATCCCACGTGCTCCGCTGCAAACGCCAGCGCAAAGAAACGCAAACCTCTCTAAATCCAGAAATCCCACCGAAAGTTGCTGATTTCCCCTTCAATCAAAAACAACGGCAACCCACAAAACGGGGAGGTGGTTCCTCACATCCAAACACCGGTGGTTCCCCCCCCCGGTGGTTCGAACGCGCGAAGCGATCCTCGGGAGGGAAGCCGCCCGTCTCGAAGAGCTTCAGCAGGTCAGAGTACCTGGCGATCCGACTCCTCCGCCCGACTCCGCCCGACGACGAACGTCGTCGTCGGATCGGGGTCGGTCGGCTCCCCGTGGAGTTCGAGCGGAGGTTTCTTCGCTGGTGAGAGTAGCGTTAACATTTTTTCTCAGGCGAAAGGTGCCCTGTTCTTGAGGGTATCAAAGGGAAACCAAAAGGACAACCCGCCCGGTTCGTGTTTTGTTTGGGGGTGATACATGCCCGAGTTGCTCCAAGCCTGGAGCACACGTAGACAGTTGGTCCATGGTCCGGCCAAAAAAAACCACGGCCCAATTTTCGGACTGGGATACCACCACGCCTGTGAGCAATCCTTCAAGTAAAGGGAGGTTCCTTTTATAGAGTCAGATGCCCAGCGGCCATGGGAGAAAAAGATGGGGGCATCCTTTTTTTGGTTGGTTCCGCCACATTGCTCCAGACCCAACCCCCCCGAATTGGAGTGAGTGGAGCCCACATCCCGGCGCGAAGGGGAAGGGCAAAGCATGAATTTAATCCATCTGGCAGGAGCATGTGGTCAGCATGCGTTAGCCAAAAAAGGCAGGAGGCGGGCGGCGGGACAAGAAATGATGTTTATCGGACATATACTTTTTTGGTTGGTTGACTTTCAAGGAGAGCCCTTCCCGAAAAAAGGAAAAAAGGGCGCCACTGGGCAACTGGATAGAAGTGGGACCCAACCCCTCTCCACCTGTTCAATGAGGGCAGCAGGTTGGAAAGCATCCACAGCCACGTGCATGAGGCCATTGAAGGAAAGAATAATCCGTGACCAACATTTTCTATACATCGCATCAAATAGCTCGGGGGCTTTTTACGCTTGGATCCTCACCTCATCTCGTGGCATGCTCTGACCAGAATTCGGAGGTTTGAAGTTTAAAGCTGGAGCCCTTGCGAACCATGCGTTTATCCTGACCCAGTAGATCCAAGCGTTTCGTAGCCCTTCCCAACGCTCCTTCTGGATTTGAACACTTGCCTACTAATTATAGCTGGTGCTCAGCAGGGAAGATAAACTGTCCCCTATGGTTTCCTCTAAGGGAATCCCCAGGTTCATTCTCACATTCCCTACTTATCGCTCCAGCAAGTACAGAAGGAACACGGAAGAACGGTTCGCTTCTTCCATCCAAAACCTCCTCCCCCGCCCATCTCGGCCGAACAATTCGCGCACTGCCCATGGACATCCCCGCAGATCTTGAGCGGAACTCCGAGCTCAAGAAGTATGGGCCTCGGAGTAGTCGGGTGTTGGGTGGGGAGTGAACAAGTCAACAGCTGGGAAGTCTAAGCAGCTCTGCCCGAAACCCAGAACAGGCTCAAAAACGCTTGACGCAGCTGGTTCTGGTGGGGACTACCGTGACTAACCATAGTTACCCTCACTTACGTGGCTTGGGAGCTTAATCCTTGCTCTTGTCGAAGCAATTGCGCGCTGCAATCGGCACGCAATCGGCTCTGCCCTGGAATTCGAAGTGGCTTCCCGGACTGTGACGGCACCTTTGTTCCCATGCAGCGTCTTTCGCAAATGCTTGCAGTTGCCAGTCTGGCTACGCAAGGGGAAACCTACGAATAAAGCAAGAAACACAGTTGTCCTGGGTTGCCTTCCTTGGAATCCTGGAAGTGGACGGGCCCGAAAAAAGGAGATGGCAGTTCCGGCGTCCCCTTGCCATAAAGAGGGTATCTGGGATCAGACTGAGGCAGCCGCTGGTCCATGAACACCTCCCTAGACAGGAAGCCTCAGCGTCAGATCGAAAGACGAGCTCCGGCAGGCCTTGCCCATGGCGGGAGGGAATCTTCGGAACCTTTGGACCCTAGCACAGATCAACCCAGCTTGCATCGGTCCCTAAAGAGGACATCCAACACGGTCTTGCAATTCACAGGTGGGTTCAAGCGAAGCCCACTTTGGGAGGTCCAACACAAAACTAACGAGGAATACAATGGCCTTCAAAACCCGCACCTGTAGAATGGTTGTCGAAGCCCGTCCAAACACTCATGGACGCCCCTGCTTCAACTATCTGGTATTATTTCTGTGACACACAAGCAACTGACAGGAACACCTTGACCTGGCGTTTACCCTGTACATCTCATTTTTGGTCCGAAACAACAAGAGGTCTACCTGCGAGTTTAAGTGGCTGAGGGCCAATTGGGAAGATTTTGGCGTTGGACCGCCCTTGCTAGGCATTGGCGGAAAGCCCAAGGTATTTCCCCGACAGAGTCAAAAAAAACGCTTGAGTGCAATGCGCTCGACTTGCTAAGAACTTTAAAAGCCAACGTAAAATATCCGCCGTGCTTTTTGATGGTGTTGGGTGAAAGGGAATCAAACGTAGGACAAACCCCACCCCTTTTGGGGGGGACTAGCAACCATTTTTTTGCGCAAGGACCTCTCAGCTCGCGGCATAATGCGCTGATCTCTGCTTCTGTAAGCTGCACGAGCTTCGGTGGCCTGGTGTGCCGGACCTGGCGACCAACAGCCGAGCCAGGGACGCGGAAGTGTCCCAAGTAATATATATATATATATATATATATATATTGAAGATCGAGCGAAATCATTACCGTCTTACATACATTCCATTCATTGATCGAAAGTGCAATAGCTTACTCCTACATTCAAGACTAGCTTTCGTCTAAAACCTCCACGAGCCCCATTATAATTCTGTAGGCCCGTGGAACTTGCCCTTAGGCTTCAAGGGAGCCGTGGTCCCTAGAGAGAAAGGGCCTCTGCCAAATTCTGTCGGAAAAAAATCGTCGCGGCGTTTCTCCAAGGTCTGTGTCAACATTTCGAAAATGAGACAAAAGAGCAAACTCATTTAATGTCAAGGCTTCTTAATCCTCTATCTTGTTGAATTGATTTTTGACTTCTTCTTTTCCGAGGGGCTGTGTGCTTGGGGGGGGGGGGGTCTTTTGCGAGAGGTGGGTCCGGGTGGGTGCATTGCGTCGATTGAATCCAAGTCCGTGCCTCTAAGAGCTGCCCCAGAATTCGGTCCACATCCAGCGCCTGGCGAGGGTAGGGTTCCGTTCCGGGGACCTGCAGGGTGGGTCGTGTTTTAGGGAAACCCCTCCCCCCTCAAGAAAAACAGAACAAGAAAAAACACTAATCATATGTTAACTCGTTATTATTATCATTCTTATTGTTATTACTATTGTTTTTGTTAATTTTCTTGACACACACACACACACCACACCATGAAAAAGAAAAAAAAAAAAAACGGACCCGGCCGGGTCAAGCAGACGATCGGATGGCCAACTTCTTGTCCCTACATCTTAACATGGCAAAACCCAATCCATCTTTGGAGGAACCTCCTTTTGAAAAGCCAGTTTGTTGGGTTCCAGGTTAAGATGTAGGGGAGTATCCTGGCTTGGTCAGTCTTGGACATTCTTGCACCAAGCCAACAGAGCTTGTCGGCGAACTCTGATCTCTAACAATGTTCAATGCTTAAGGATCAAACTAAAGAGCAACCACCTCACCTCTACATCGCATACTGAGTCGTCTTTGACCTCCTCTAAGCAGTTACACTTTTAGACAGCACACAGTCATGTCAAAAAGGTCAAAAGCTCATGACGCACTTCGGCCATACCGCTGTGCTGAACAGGGGGCCTGAGCACAACTTCCACAAAAAAGGCCCTTCTGTTTTCCTTTGAGACAATTACAACACCTGGTTGGCATAAACTCAAGAAGTGGCATAAACCTTTTGGCTTCCCTTTTGGGAAAGCCAACGTCTCCCATTCGCAAACCACAACGCCATCTTGACATTTGCTCATCCCAGTCCTCCATGGAGCGGCGAGCGGTCTAACAGCCTCGGCCACGGAATGTCTCCGTGACCCGAATCAAACATGGGGCCATGAAGTTTTTCCTTTTGGAGAATGACCCAAATTGCTAAGAGCTGTGAAGACTTCAGATATGGTCAGATTGCTTGGTCTCTCAAACATGAAGCAGTTTTTTGGAGACCCCAGCTCCAGCTCTCATCAAGGGGCTATCTTCGCTTTCATAAAACTCCTTGTGCGAGCAGATATGGACGCATCTACAGTATGTACGTGCACCTCCTCTCATAAACCACTCATGGACGTGCGTGTGTGGTTTTTGGAGTCGGTTCCCTTGTTGCGGCTCTGCAAAAGGGCTCAAATTTCCTTGCGCCAATGAAGTTCGAGGCAGATCCTCGCCACTGATCTTTACCGGCCAATTGGGGGAGCTTCCGGCTGTTAGTCTGAGGGGAGTGTATTTTGCAGGCAGACATGGTCTAACCAGATCAGTGAATGGCAGGTCCAGCAATGCTTGGTACAGCCGAAATGGCCCCCATTTGGCCCCCAAGTTCAGTGAACCATCGCTAGCTCCTTGCGCAAGCTGGGGGTACCCGGATGAAGGAGCAAGCCCAGTTCAGCTTGAAGTCGCATGGAGTCTTTCAACGGGCCGGGTAATTGCGGGCTTTGTGAGCGTCGACTCGGTTTGAAGTTTGTGTTGCAATCGTTCGGCCTTGGCCTGGAACGCTGTCAGGATTTGGCTGTCAGCCTGCAGTTGTGGGAAGAGAGGTGTGAGTTTGGGATTGTTGCGAGCTGTTCACGATTCATGGTCCAAGGGCAAGCCTACGTTTCCCCCACTCCAAGTTCCAACTTTGCGTAGACCTTAAAGCTACCGCTGCAAGCAAAAAGTCGCCAACAAAATGGAACCAAGTCTTATCAAAGGGACCTGGGAGCTTCCATGTTTGTCTGGGGGAGGGTAGCTTGGGCATTGACCCTGCCAAATAGGAATCCAAGGAATCCAAGGGTGCCAGACATGTTTTGTGTTACCCTCCAGTCACGTGGCCGCTTATATTTAGTGAGTGCCCCATGTCCCCCAAATGGACCGTAGACTAAAAGATATGTTGACCGAACCTCATGTGGTTGTGGGAGAAACATCGTTTCTGTGATACCTAACAAGGCCATGCCCACTACTTTGTCGCTTAGAGGATCCCTTACCCATTCTTCACCAATGGGTCAGGACAAAACTTGACACCCAAACGCTGGGACACATTTCTAGGACATATGTCTTCTTTGCTTTGAGGGAAACCCCCCCAAATTGGCTTCGGTGTTCCTTTTGGTTTGCCTGTAGATCAACCCCAAGAGGCGTTCCTCAAACAAGACATACCAATTCTCCAGCATCAAACTCTGAGATTCTGGCACCGGCATCAACGCCAGGCCAGCATTGTGCTGCATAGCCGCTGCTTTAGGCAACCCTGTTGCTGGAGCAAAAAGGAGATGCGCATCAACCTGGGGAAAGCACTTGGGAACTTCCCAAAGGGGACCTGTGGCTTCCGTTATTGATGAACTCCAAGTCACGTTTGCTGGAAATGAGGAATCCCCCGAGAGAGGAAGCTTTGTCATAGGTGAGCTCGTCCTAGCCCCAATGCGAACCTGCAATTTGCCCAGGGCGAGAGTTCAATTGGCCAAGCGACTGCAAGTGCAGGGAACCATTTAGTTCGTCCCGTGTTTGTTGAACCCATGTGAAAACGTTGGTATAGTTAGCGGGGGATCCTTGAAAGAATCAAAGTATGCAGAAACATGCAAATAGCAATAGCAATGATGGCGCTATGCTGTCAGTGCACGATCAAAGTTGCTGTTTCTTGCACCAGAACTTTGTAAGAACAGGGATCCTTACATTATACACCTGAACATTGCCTTGTAAATTGGTGGTTTCCCTTTATTTTGGTAGAAAAAACAACATGTTTCAAATGGTTGCAACATGGAGATCTTTTAAGGAGCCCTGGAGAAAGAGGGGCCATGATTGACCAACTCTTTGGTAAGATCCAGCAAGCCCCCCGTGCACTGCCCACGCAATTGGGTGCAGCTTTTCAAAGACTCCTGTATATATTGACTCGTGGTTGAATGTGAGTGCCTTGTTCGGGAGAGCCACCCAAAGGAACTCGACCAATGGGGTCAACATAAATCAACCGTGAACCATGAACCATGAAACATGAAGCGCCATTCTTGGTGAAAATCAAGCCACCAGGAGTTAAACCGCAGGTTTTAGTTCCCACACCCACCACCATTCTGCTTCTGATACCGACACTGGCGCTCTGCAAGACATGCAAGAAAGCCAGACGGAACAGGAATTCCGTCCCCGGCCCCGAACTCGCCGGACGGAGAAGCCCAAAAGAAACCAAGCTGATTTCAGAGGCCCCCATTTGAGTCACAATCAAAACGTGGCAAAACTAAATGAGGTCGTCTGGATACCCTTGTTGTCGGTATTTTGAAGGGAACCTGAAGGAAAACCGTTCTGGGGGGTCCCCTAAAAACAGACTAGCCACCTATATCTAACGTTGTTCCTGGCTGATTTGGGCGAGTATTGGAACACATGCCGGGCCGATACCTCCTTGGAAATGACCCATTCGGCGATAGGTGTATGTGTGTCAAATAGGAGGAGCCCCTAGAAATGGCGTTCCTCCTCTTGATTTCCCTTTGAACCAACCCTTTAAAAGGGTAACCTCAAAAACACACTCAGATCTCAGCCATTGCTTCACTTGATTCGAATGCGCGCTCGCAACAGTATGCGGCAACGGAACTAGCCATTGCCCCGCTGCTCGGTACTTGACGGGAATCCAAAATGAAACCTACCTAGGTCCTCCAGATTTGAGAGGTTAGAATAAGACCGACCTTTTTTTCTGTAGTCTATTTTAGTAGGGGCTTTCCCTCCCAACCAAAACAGAAATGGGTGAGAAAGGTTGCACGATCCTGTGGGGCTTGGGATCCTTTACGGGATCGAGTTCCGATTTCGAGAAACCAACCAACTGCCCACGGAAGAGCCACGGAAGGGCCCTTGAGGAGCGAAGGTCCCAAGTTCTTAGCCCCTGAGATTGTGAGCAATAGAAAAGCAGACGTTGGAATCATCCATTGCATCCTTGGTAAGCACTTCGGGAACTGGGGAAGCCTGGCTTCATGCTGGTCAATCCTGCAAAAAGGGATCCTAGTTTTTTTGCTTTTCATGTTCTTTCTTTTTTAAACAACTTTGATTCTCTCCTCACCCTATTCTCACCTTACCCTTAACGAACAGAATGCGGAAGTAGCCGTAGCAAGAAGTATCTATGTGTCAGCAGTCAGCAATCCATCCCGAACACCCAAGTTTCTTCCACTATTGGGTTAAATAGACCATCTATTCCGAAGTGCAAGAAACATTGCACCATCCCGAATTATTGCACCTTGTCCCCATCCACTGAAAGTCCATCTATCTGGAACGACCATTTAAATTCCTAGCCACAGCTTCTGGAGACCCCTCAAAAGAAGGTAAGGTTAGAATAAGGGTACCCTTTTTTCTGTAGTCTATTTTAGTAGGGGAACCCTCGCAACCAAAAAAGGGTAGAAGGGCACCTAGCTGGGGGACCTAGTATCACACCGTGGGGAGCGGTTTCAGCCGCCGCGGCGCAGCGTTTTTTTTCTTTCCCGACACGTGGCTCGCAAGTTCCGGGGCCGCTTTTGTTGGTCCCGGCGCATGGCTCCTCAAGGCGGCCCGCCTTGGACGGCGAAAGGCTCAAGGACGGGGAAACGCCCAAGTGGAAACCGGCCACTTTGGAGGTGCCCGATTTGGAGACCTACCCACTTTCGCATGTTCGCTGAGCTGTTGGGATCTATTATGCCTTCTGTTGGACACCCAGGGGGACGGAGCAGCACTGCAGAGTCTAGGTCCTTGGCAATCAGCCTGACTTACCAACAGCGCTTCTCGAAAATTGCAGGGAATGTATCTGAGAGGATTATAATATTTCACCAACCTGAAATAAGGAGCTTGGGGGGCTATTCCCCACATAAACCACCATTTGGGGTGAATTCGGTCGTGTGAGGTCGTTATAATTCAACCAGAATGTACCTCAAAGCTGGGCAACCCCAAAAAAAGAATCTGCCAACCAGTCTGCGTTTCTTGTCAAGTAGTGGCCAAGTGAGCGCAGCTATGCCGGCACGCTCCACTTGCATGGGTTGGGCGTTAAATTGCGGGTCGGGAAGGTTAAAGCTTGACCCATTCTTCTCAGTCCCAAGAAAGCAATCCCTCGTGTGTCTTCCTTTTACTCTCCCTCTCAAAGGCGAAAATGACCTTCCATTTGCTTAAGCCCCCTGAAAGAGAAGAACAAACATATTTCCAGTAGTGATCGATTCTTTTAAAACCAACAGGGGATGTTAAAAGAAAAGAACAAAAAAACAACTTAAAACCAAAAACTTAAACCAATGGAAGGTGCCCTTCGCCTCAACACGAGCCACAGTCGACTCCAAACGAGCCCCTCGCATGGCTGCATGGCTCTCTGGTCGACCTCCGGCCATCACCTGAGGCCAAGCACTGGAGGTCCATCGCACTGAAGGGAAGAAAAACATCTTGGGACGCCAACGCAAGACATAGGGGGTCGTTTGCCGCGGCATCCTCCGAAAATACGGGCTTAAATATAAAACAACCCAGTGACCACCCTCTTGAAGTTCTATGACGATGGGAGGACACCACACATCTTGGCCCAACCCTGGAATTGTCGCAAAAAAAGATGTGTAGAGTGTAGAGTCTACCTTTCATTCATATTTCCCCGCCCTATTTGCTACTCTTATGTGTTTGTTTTAAGCCCGTATTTTTGAGGATACCGCTGCAAACAACCAATACCCTCCCATCGTCATAGAACCTGAAGAGGGGGTCACTGGATTGGTTGATCATGGTCAAGGAAACCCCTTTTAGTATCACAGAAAGCTGCCTTCAACAGGAAGGATGCTGGAAAATCATAAGAAGGCTACGGGCACTTCCCTGAACAAAACATGGCACCGCCAAAAAGCATGCTTTTAGGGGGAAGTCATATAGTGCTGGGAAAATATGTTGAAATGTCTCGAGTTGTGCGCCGGATCTTTGGTTCCAGAAATTCCTTGGATTGCACCCAATTTATGCAGCTCGAAACCCAACGTGGATGGTTGACAAATGCAAGCAGGCAGCTTAGCTCATGGATTTCTCCAGGGAGCAAGAAAGACCAACTCCGCGTGGGCCTCTGCCTGACTCAAACTTGGGGAAAGCAGGGCTGACAAGTGGCTCTCAACAGAACTGGTCCCAAATCCCAAAGCACCTTTAGAACCTCCGGTGAATTGCCGAAGATTTGAAGCCTCACCAGAAAGTGGTCGGTCCAGCGTGGCCGTGTGAAGTCGAAGCCGTTTCTTTCCGAAAGCCTTCTTGATCAACGATATCACCATGGTCGCATAGAGGCTCGACTATTCTATTGACGATGTCAAACTCATCGAGCAAAGTCTGGGGTGACGGGATTTGCCTTCTCACATGGCCATGGGCTTTTCAAAACCCAAATTGGTTAGCCCTCTGTGAACATCCGATTCAATCCAACCACTAAAATAGGCTCTAAAATGGTGCACCGAAACCCCCTAACATGGGATCCCAAAACGGTTTTGACCACCACAGCATGGAGGATTCACGTTGTCCGTTTTGTTTTGCCGAAAGGTCTCAGGGCTCTATTTGACATGTGCATCGACGACTTCTGGGCTGCTCGTTTTCTGATCCCCCGCTAAAAGTGAATAACTTTTAGTGGGTTACATGGAAACCACCCCTAAACACTGAAAGGCTAAAAGGCTAAGGAACCGGATGGCTGGGAGCCACCAAGACTTGAAATCCATCTCTAGTGCAACCCAATACAAACATCATTGCTCGAACCGGATTTCCCGATTTCCCGCTTTCTGGGGCCGGATTCCTGGATGCGTTTGGTCTCGAGAAACTGGCAGTGCGGTCTGTGCCGCCTTTCTAGATGTGTCCTTTCTTCAGAGAAAGGAGCAGCCTCGATGGAAACTCTTGGCTACTGGTGGAGGTGAAGGCGATTGCGGCGATTGCTAAGAAAAACCACGCCCACATAGGGCACCTTGCGCCAAAGAAAAAGGCGAGGCCCGCCCAAATGGCTGTGGGTCAAAAATAGGGTAACCCCAAAATGGATCCCTGGCAAATGGACACATGGACTAAAACCCGCGGTCCCCTGGTTCAATTTTGGCCCACCCAAATGGGACCCATCCAGCTTCGGCCCCGGGCCCTTCCTTCTCTTCTCTGGTCTCCTGACTTGGCCAAGTCTGGGCAAAGGTTTTATGGTTTTTGGGTTTTTTGGTGTTTGGTGGTTGGATTTTTCCGTTTAACCCACTCCAAGTTCAAGTCACTTTTAGCGGATCTGAAAACGGACCCTAAAAACCAAAAAACCAAAAAACAAACACGTATATATATATAAACACCCACACAAAAAGAAAAAACTACTAAACACCTAAAAACCTTAAAAACCTTAAAAACCTTAAAAACCTTGAACACCTTAAAAACCTTAAAAACCTAAAAACCCTAAACACCTAAGGGACCGGATGACTGGGAACCACCTTCGCCAGGTGCTTCGCCCGAACTCGCCGGCTCCGTCTCCGAAGGCCAAAGCGCCAGTTGCGTCACGGGACCCGCGAAATCTGACAGAGAGGGCCTCCAGCAGAGAGGGTGGGGTAAGGGTACCGTTTCTTTTTTCGGCAGTCTGTTTTAGTAGGGGCGTTGTTTTTCCCCAACCAAAAAAGAAACGGTAAAAGGGCAGATAGCTGGGGACCTAGGAGGGGTCCCATGCTGAGAAAACAAACGCAAGCGACAGGTCTCCATGGAAGCTGACAGCTGTGGCTTTGTTTTAAAACAATGCCCAAAGCGGTTGGTGTGCTGTTGGCTTCCCTGATATTAATTGACCAAGAAAGGTACCCTCAAAAAAAGTACACGACTCTACATATATGCATTATACATTGGACTCATATGTATGTATGCGTATATATATATATAGATTGATTCTCGGAATAATGGAGCCCCCTTTTGGTATGGTTTTGAAAAGAAGACCAAAGGCAAGCAATTTCTGGGATCCTTGAGAAAGACCCATGTGTGGGTGCTACAAGTGCTACCCTACTTGCAGGGGCCCTGGCGACAAATTCCGCGGGTGCTGCTGTCCGGCTTCCGCTTCCGTTGCTCGAGTTGGCGTTCCTCTTCATCAATTGCCTGATCTTCGGAATCTTCGGCGGGTTTGGCTTTACGCAAAACGATCGAGCCACACCATGTGGCCATGGGTCAAAAAACTGCGTTCACCCCGAAATGGAACCCGGTGAAAGGGAACCAAAGACCAAAATTCCTGCGGCCCAATTCCTGGTGGTTCGATTTTTTGAACAACCATCCCATGTCTCGATTTCTTCCCGCCTTTCCTAAGGGGAAAGCCGTGGCTGCACTTTTTTCTTCCATCCATGTGAGGTGCGCTCAAAAAAATATCGAAGTTTTGGCAAGAGGACATGGATCAATTGCTGAGTCCTCCCCGTTTTAGTTGAGGGCAAGCGCAGTTGAGCCTCCCACAGACGCGTCGCAATGGCCCATTCAGATTTAGAGAATGCATCGGCCGGGCGAAGCGGGAAATTAAGAGATCGTCCCCTACTGGTGGACGAAATCCATTTTGCACCACTTTGAAACCATGGGAAACCATTGTTTGTTGGTATGCTCAGGGGAAACATCAGCCCAGGGTTTCTTAGGTGATGCAGGATTTCGTCCATCCACCGTATGTCTCACGGGAGCGCCCTGCCTTGCTACCTGCATCAAGCCAAGAAAATGAGCTACCTAAGGGGCAAAGTCAATGACATGGGCTTGTGGGGTAGACCACAAGCTATCAAAAGTGGATATGGCAGAATGATACGTATGTAAGTTAGTTCTCCTCTTAAATGTCTCACCGAAATGGGAACATGTGCCTTTGGCCTGTCCTTTCGGCAAGAAATCGCCCGCCTCCTGACTCCCGCCCCGTTACCCGTTCCGGTCCTCTCTGGCCTCGCCTGATCGAGTCGAGGTGCGCTTTTGAGGGCAAGAAGTCTGTTTCTTGCGAGGAGACCAGAAGGACACCCGACCAAAATGGGGCCAGTTGGGCACCCCTACAAGACACACCCAGTTAAACAACCCACCAAAAATGGGCACACGGGGGTCTCCACCAAAAAAACTAAACACACCCAGAATAAAACCCATGGCTTGAGACGCACCTGGCCGGCTCCCGGCTCTGCTTCAGAAGCTTTCGGGGCCTCTAAGTGCTTGGTGGAAGGCTTTGAAAAGCTGCCGAGATAAAGCCGCCTGAAACCATGGAACCACCAGAACTTCCCCAGGCTCCGGGGCTATCATTCGGCCATCCAAAACTTGGAGCGTTGTCTTTGTCGCCGGTTTCGCCATGCAAATTGACTCCACGATTCATTGATCCGCTGCCTCTCTCTTTCCTACGGCTGACTTGTGCCGATAGAAAGAATCAAAGGGTGACATGAAAAAGAGCGGGGTTTCCCTCACTCCGACAAAAAGAATCAAAGGGCCTGAAAAAAAAACTCGACTGGATGGGTGTTCCCCCCTCTTTGGGGCTTCGTGTTGCGCCCGAACAAATCACTCACCGCTCCTGCCTTTGCTTGGCGCATCGCGTGTTCCTGAGCCCAACGGGGCGAGCTCCAGCTCTCGGCGTCCCGTTTGGGGTCATCTGTTTGGGGCCCGTTGAAAAAGAGAAGCCAAGAGGCACCATGGGAACACAAGCTGTTGGCTTTTCTTCTCAGGAGATTCTCTCGTTTCGGGAAAAAAAAACACGGAACAAAAAACAAACACACACAACAAACAAACAAACATGTATCTTTCTCATGCAGTCTTCAGCTCGGGCCACGCATGTCAACTCATGTCGGATAAAAATGCCATATATGCGGAAAGCGCTCCGAAACACTTAAAACACTGCTGTGGGGGAGAGGAGCGTCTCAAAGAACATGTCGATGATCCGTCCACAATTCAGAGCCCTTAAAAACATGGCTGCATGGTTCCAAACCCCGTCAGCGATACCAGGAAATGCGGCAGGTAAATGTTGGAATGCCCGGTCTTCAGCCGCAACAGTCCCAGGTCGAGCCACGCCGGCCCAGCGATTCGAGGGCCAAAAGTTGGGACATCCAAGATCACCACCAAAAGAAAGCACACCCAGACTACGGTCCTTCGGAGTCTCATAACAGAAGACAAACTCATGAACTCTGCCGTCTCATAAAAAAACAGGGACCCTTACATTATGCACCTGAACCTTGCCTTGTAAATTGGTGGTTTCCCTTTGCTTTGGTGGAAAAGCCGTGCTTAAAATGGTTGCAAAATGGAGATCTGTTAAGGAGCCCTGTAAAAAATCCGGCCGGGTCTTCAAGCCTTTAGGTCCAAAGCAACACTGACTCCTCGGCTGGGTCGCACTGCGAACACTTCGCGTGAAAAGTCTCCACTTGGCTTCTCCTAGCAAATCCCAAAACGGGCACCTCACACGCACATCCAAGCCGACAGCTGCGCAGTCGCCTTTCCAAGTGCACAGCCCAAAAAAAGCCCTCAACAGTCCTTAGGTCGGGTTCACTTCAACTAGCAAACGCATAGAGAAACGCCGGTCCCTTTGCTGTCATTTCGTCTCTCGAGCGCCGCTTCGATTTGCATACTCCCAATGGTTCAATCCGCGATGCGGCCGAGCCGGCGAGTTCTCATCTCGGAGCTCGGATGTGGCGAGTCTGGTTGATTCCATGCTGGCTTTTGCAGGTAACCAACAGGTTGCCCACTAAACCGAAGGAAGATGGCTGGGTACTCACAGGGCTCCAAAAATATAAATTTCTGCCCTAAAGAATCACACCAAAGGGAAAAATAATCTCTAACGTGACCTTGAGTTGATGTTTAAAGCCAAATATGGGGGGAATAGAACGGGAACCCCTTGAAAACTGGCCTGCCTTGGACCAGCCTTTTCCCCTGAAGGGGTCGTGTCTATCGGTTCAGTTTGTGGGTTTATGTTTTTTGGAGGAGCGCACCCTTTTCACCGAAAGAGAACCCAACAGGAGAACCGAAGTTATTCTGGGCGCCTGACAAATTCTTAGGAACACCTGAAGGGAACTCCTTGGTCCTCCAGTAGAGAAGTTAGAATAAGGGTACGCCTTTTTTCTGTAGTCTATTTTAGTAGGCAACCCTCCCCCAAAAAAGAAACGGCAAACGGGCACTACTGGGGGACTTAAAAGTAGCACTGAAGCCACGGGCCTTGTGGAATTTGAATTGACCAAGACTTCCCCGAGGTTGCGGGTCGACGTTGCTACCGTTGCTACCGCTTTTCGACTACTCGGATCTTTCCGCATGAGCGGAGAGGGAGCTCAAAGCTCACCGGTGAGAACGGAGATGTCGGGAATCCACGGACCCTTCGTGACAGGTGAAACCATCGAGTCACGCCGTAGTGGTCGGTCTGCTGCCAGCCACAAATCCAGAAAGGGCGGTCTTGCACGGCCTTTGCCAGACCTACACGTGCCCAACCAACAGCTCATGCACCAGAAATACAGGGACACCCGTTTATCTTCTTGCTTTTTTGGTCATTACTTGAAGAATCCGGGATGTGAAAACACCTGGGTGTGTCTTCTTTTTCTTTTCTTTGTTTTCACGGACCCCCAACTCCAAGAACGACCGACTCACCGTGACCCCATCACACCTTGGAATTCCTTTGGGCCCTTGTGTTCCTGAGACATCAGCCGCAAATGACTCCCGCCTGCCAAGATATGTCCAAGGGATGCAAAACAGGACGCCGCGGGAGTGCATTAAGTTTGCACTTTTTTGCCATGCTCTTGGCAGAAAAAAACAAAACAAAAAACACACGGAAAGATGCGTCTATGTCTCTTTGACCCTTAACACCACAAAAAAATGGGTACCAACTTCAAACCCCACACACACACAAACACGCGTATATATATATACATACATATACGTATGAGCTTTGAAATTGTGTTTCAACCCACAGGGTCGCCCTTGTTTTGCTTTTGTTTGGGGGGATGTCACATGCCGAAAGCGAACCAAATGACCAATGAAGGCGCCACTATCGGAAGCAATCAATGGGGCGAAGCCATGCCTCTGCCCACCACTTTTCCACCGCCCTTCCCAGGCTGAGCAAAAGAGATGTTCAGTGAGCTACGAGATGGTGCATCATTCACTCCAGGATTGCAAAAATATGATCGGACTTCTTTGTACGTAGGAGGCAAGCGCTTGCCAATTCGGAGCAGCAGCTAGAAGCACTCCTTTGAGACGTACTGAAACTGTGCCAACCGCTGCCTCTAAGTTGTTCTTCCGTTGCATTTGCATGTTTAGTGCATTGTGTTCCCAAGCGGCTCTAATTTATATTTGTTCTAATCAAAGGGAAAGTGATTTGCGAGATTGATGGGCTGGTGCTAGGGGCGTGCATTTTGTGCGTGCTGTTTTGGGGTGCTGTTCGGGGCACTGTTTGAGATGAACGACTGGAAACTAGCGGGCATACAGGTGATGGATTCACGGTATGGTTCTAGAGGGCATGCAGTTTGGGGTGCCGGTGCAGGTGGTGTTTTGGGATGCTGTTTGGGGTGCTGTTTGAGGTGCTGGTGACGGCAGGTGCATTTTTGCGAGATTAACGATTGGGGTGTTGTCCGCGGTGATGGTGTGGGCGTGTTGTTGCATTTCTTTTGTGCGAGATTGGCGGCAGGGTGCAAGGGGGCACGCAGGGATGCTGTTTGGGGTGCTGTTTTTGTAAGATTCACGGACGGGCTGTTTGCGGGCGCTCTTCACGGGGTGCTGCTGGAGATGCTGGCATTTTTTTATCTGGGGTCTATGCTGCTGTAATTTACTTCAATTGTGTGTGGGTGTGTATCGTCTTATGCTGCTTGGTTATGTGACTTGTTGCGTCGACATGGTCATCATCTGCATGGCTGGTGTCAGAACCCATTTAAGGTATACCCTGTCGCGCGCCGGTGGTGGCCTCAACAGGGAGCTTCTTAGGTATTGCCCGTAGCTTGCACTTGTCTACTGTTTACTTGCACATTATTGAAAACGCTGCAGCATGCGCTAGGCAGTGTTTAGGCTTCAAATTGCATCGTGCTTGAAAGGATGAACGCCGTAGTTTCCGAAAGAGTCGAACACGATTATGGTTATGACCTAATCCATCGTCAAGTGGTTCGAAGGGCAGCTAAACACACAAGTCAGAACGACTGAGTTAGCCTAGAGTTTCTCTACGCGAAGGATCAAGGCTTGTTTTCGTTGAGCTAAGCCTCGTTGGTCCCCTTCCAACGCTTTGCCAACTATGTGGGTCAAAATCCAAATCTTACCCGCAGTGAACATCCGATCCAATCCCCACTAAAAATCGGTTCTAAAATGGGCGGTGAATTCACCAATCCCAACCAACATGGGATCCTTCCCAAAACGGTTTTGGCCGCCACAGCCATGTGCTGAGCGAAAAACCAAACCACAAAGCCTGGCTACAGGCAGCGGGTCCCGCACGGCCATCGCACCCGGAAAAACTGCACCTTGCGAGGTCCGACTCAGATGCCCAGTGGATTTCCACGGGGAAAAAAGACATCGGCATCCCTTTTTGGTTGCTTGGCTTTGGGGGGGAACCCTTCCCCCAAAAGAAAGGAAGAAAGAATTGGCACCACTGGGCATCTGGGTACAGTGAATGGTCCGGCACCGCAAGCTGCGGGGTGGCTTGAGTGCTTTGACTCGGCTTCATTGACGATTTACCCTCCCGCCAATCGGACCAACACACTTGGTTGCTGATGGCCCCCTGCAAAAGGTTTGTGTAACGTTGGCTCAACGGAATACTATTGAGTTGAACCAAAAAGTTCAAGTCTAAAGATCCAACCCAAGAGAAATCCAGATCATAGCTCGAGTTATACCTCTAATCGGTGGAACCGGTCGCTCTTTCAGCCTCTTTGGAAGACGACCTTTTCTGCGAGTGAAGCAATGGCCCCGGTCAAAACATGGGGGTTGTGTGCGGTTCTTAGGGATACCCGTTTTGGGTTGATTCAAAGGGAAACCAAAAAAAACACAGCCATTTTGGGGGCTCCAAGTCCTATTTTGACACAGACCCACAAAAAGCTAGTCTAGTGCCGTCAGTGCCAAAGTGCCACGAGAATCTGTGATACTCGCGGAGTATCACAAGCCAGCATGTTTAGCGGGATGCATACTATCAAGCACATCTTTTTTGGGGGCCCGTTTGACAAACCAGGAACGCTGCACTTTTCGGACTCTGCATTTTCCCAATTACAAGGGACCACCTTGCTATTGAGACCGGGCACGATGTTCAATGCATATTTTGGTAACAGCTGTTGCCTGCCTTCAAGAACCCAAATACGAAGTGACCTCTGCATCCTTCGCGAGGGCCGCAACTTTTACAATCCCTAAGAGGACCTTCATGAGTTTGCTGTCGCCCGAATCGGAATCGCTGCCTCCAAAATTGGTCACACAAAGATCTGCATTTTGTGTGGTGACATAATCTTTGCAGGCTCCATTCCTGAGGGACTTTTGGGCTAAAAACACCTCTTTGGCTTATCTTCTCCCCTCCAATTGGCAAAGTCCGGATCAAACAAATCAGAGAACCCGGACATCTGACTTGCGCACCATCCGCCATCCCCACAGCATGCCTGGACGTTGCCAGTGGCTGACTGCAAGCCAGCATATCCAGTGCTTCGACACTGGCATTTTGCAAAGTTCAGGACCCTATGCAGGTTAAAGGCAAAGAACGTTCCCCAACTTCCGAAACAGGATTTGTCCGGTAGCCGCACGCGAGAGGCTTCACCAAACGACGGATTTTTTGGGAAATAGATCTTCAGCCCTCCATTGGAATCACAAATATCGCGCAGCCAATGACACCGGCCAATACGCCAAACCGTGCCAAAGAAAAACACACACACAAACAAAAAGACAAACAAGGACAAAAAACTGAAACACAATTACAAACACGGGGGGGCGTGGGGCTGTGGGGGGGGGGGAGAAGAGAGAGAGACACACAGAAAAGAACGGACACACAGAAACACACACAGACACACACAGAGACCTACAAAGGCACACAGACACACAGAAACAGAGACACAAAGAGACACAGAAACACACAGAGACACACAGAACACACACAGAGACACACAGAGACACACAGAGACACACAGAGACACACAGAGACACACAGAGACACACAGAGACACCCAGAGACACCCAGAAATACGGAGACACAAAGACATAGACACACAGCGACACACAGAGACACAAACACACAACCACACAACCACACAACAACACACACACACACACACACACACACACACACACACACACACACACACACACACACACACACACACACACACACACACACACACACACACACACACACACACACACACACACACACACACACACACACACACACACACACACACACACACACACACACACACACACACACACACACACACACACACACACACACACACACACACACACACACACACACACACACACACA
This sequence comes from Effrenium voratum, assembly GCA_963377175.1. Lineage (NCBI taxonomy): Eukaryota > Dinophyceae > Suessiales > Symbiodiniaceae > Effrenium > Effrenium voratum. The sequence continues at coordinate 1,064,946 of CAUJNA010000269.1, forward strand.
CACACACACACACACACACACACACACACACACACACACACACACACACACACACACACACACACACACACACACACACACACACACACACACACACACACACACACACACACACACACACACACACACACACACACACACACACACACACACACACACACACACACACAGAAACACACATCGCCAAAACGAAAGCACACCAGCATGCAAGCAGGCACCCAGGTACGGAGGCACACAATGAGAACGCGCGCACGCGCCCACAATCACACCGGAACAACATCCTTGACACGGCCATCAACCACCCCAAGCTCCACTTCTCATGGGAACAATTTCCCCCCAAAACTTTCCTGGCACCCGATCACACCAACCCCGTGACACAAGCCAGTTTGAAGCGAGGAAAAGGGAAAATCCTGGTTCAAAAGGATACCAAAACGGAAAAAGGAACAGCAACAGGATGATTCGTCCAAGCTGAGGGTTGCTTTGGAGCCTTCCAACATCTATTCGGGTACTGCATGGAGCTCTGGGCACTGGAAAGGCGATAAGTTTCCATGCGGCTTCGTTGGAGAAACCCGCTGTGCCGTTGCAAAACGACGGAAGCTTCTCATTCGGCATGCCAATAACATCTGCAAATTTCACGGTAGTTCCAAGAACCTGCAATGAGGCTAAACGACCTCTATAAAATGGTGAGTTCGTTATTCCCCCGAATCGGTAACCTCGCGTGATAAAATAGGCACATCCAACTCTGTATGCCATCAGCCATTCTTGGCTCTAATAAAGTCGGGCGCGCGGCTTGCCCGGTCACGGCCGGCTCGTCGAGCACCGTGAACAAGTATTCATGAAGGGCCGGGCATTGGACTGCTTGAGCCACGGACTGCACCAAACTCGAGCAACACTTCCCAGAGAGTTGCATTCATTCTGAAATCGGCATGCACGTGTGTGCTGTGTGTCCTTGTGCCCTGCTCTGTGCACGTGTGCTTGTTTGTGTGTTTGTGGGTTTGTGTGTCCTGCTGTTTGCATCTGTGTTTGATTGTGTGTGTGTGTGTTTGTGTGGGTGTGTGTGAAGTTGTGTGTGTGTGTGTGTATGTGCGTCCTGCTGTCTCCATGTGTGTTTGTTTGTGTTGGTGTGGGTGTGGGGGTTTGTGTGCGTGCTTGCGTGCGAGAATGGGGTTGTGCGTGCGTGCAAGCACGTGCGCATCTTAGCTGCGTGTTGTGCTGTGTGTTTGTTGCGTGGCGTGTTGCTGTTGCTGTGCCTGATGCGATTGCGGTTGCTGTTGCTGTTGCCGTTGCTCTTGTTGTCGCTGCTGGGCTGCTGTTGCTGCTGCGTCTGCTGCTGCTGCTGCATCTGCTGCTGCTGCTTGCTGCTGCTGTTGCTTCTGTTCATGTTGCTGCCGCTGCTGCTGCTGATGTTGTGGTTGTGGTTGTGGTTGCGGTTGTTGTTGCTGTTGTTGACTTTGATTTTGTTGTTGTGGTTGATTTTGTTGTTGCTGTTGCTGTTGCTGTTTCTGTCGTTGTTGTTGCTGCTGCTGTTGCTGTTGCTGTTGTTGTTGGTGGTGGTGTTGTTGCTGTTGTTGGTGTTGTTGGTGCTGTTGGTGTTGTTGGTGTTGTTGGTGTTGTTGGTGTTGTTGGTGTTGTTGGTGTTGTTGGCGTTGTTGGCGTTGTTGTTGTTGTGTTGTTGTTGTTGTTGTTGTTGTTGTTGTTGTTGTTGTTGTTGTTGTTGTTGTTGTTGTTGTTGTTGTTGTTGTTGTTGTTGTTGTGGTTGTCGTTGTCGTTGTCGTTGTTGTTGTTGCTGTTGTCGTTGTCGTTGTCGTTGTCGTTGTCGTTGTCGTTGTTGTTGTTGTTGTTGTTGTTGTTGTTGTTGTTGTTGTTGTTGTTGTTGTTGTCGTGCTGCGTTGTCGTGGTCGTGGTCGTCGTCGCTGTCGCTGTCGGGCGGTTGTGGTTGTGGTTGTGGTCATGGTTGTGGTTGTGGCTGTGGTTGTGGTTGTGGTTGTGGCTGTGGTTGTGGTTGCTGTTGTTGCTATTGCTGGAGGCGTGTTGATATTGGGCCGTGGTGTTTTTGCAGGCTTGGGCTGGGGTGGGGTGGGGGGGATGGCAGCGACAGCGTTCACGAGCTGCATGGCCGCTGCCGCAACCGCTCAGCGACATGGACACCTCTTCTTGCGCTGCTGTTGCTCTTTCTCTTGTTCTTTTGCTGAGGCTTACGCTCGTGCTCGCTGCTTGGTGTTGCTTGGCTTGCCGACCCCTTTTACGTGGACTCCCGACTGCCTTTCTTCGTTCTACCTCCTACTTGTCCTGCCGAGGCCCTCTTGATTTCAATCTACTGGCAACAACTTTGCCTTGAAAGATGATCGTATCTTATTCAAGAGTTGGCGCGCATCGCATGAAAGGTCTCAACTTTTCACAAACTACTTCTCAAAATTTAGGCACGTTTTGTGCATTTGTAGGGTCGGAGGCACGAAACCCTGGTCATTTTATCTTTCAAAACGGTGCATGCGCAGTATTTGCTGCACAACGCAGTGGAGCAGGATGTTGCCGAGGCGCAAAAAATGGCCGCCGTAGCACGGCCTTGAATCAACACGTGACCGTGTTGTTGCT